>JAZHYW010068394.1:0-48795 GCA_037355805.1 Ixodes ricinus
TGACATCTCGCTTGCAAAACAATATATTAAGTACGTACTACTCGCTTGTTAAGGAAAACGGACTGAAAGTAAACTGGGCTTATTCCGTGAAAGACGTGGTAAATAATTTTATTTACAAGGAGTTCAAGAAAACGTTTCCGCAGACATTTTGTAATACCCCACCAACGGACAAAACCTAATAAAAAAGTACAAACACAGAAAGAGTCACGGTCTCTCATACTTTTCAGGAATACAAATAACGTTTCGAATGTAAGCAGTATTCTGGAAAATTTACGCTCGCGCCAATTGTTACAGTTTTTATTTTTTTATGTTCTAGGGCTTTATATTGGTTACCTTATTAGCACCACACGCCATATCTAGCTACATAGAATATTGCCATCCCGTTTCATTTAAAATAGTGCGCACGTCTCGCGTGTTTATTTAGCACGAGCAAGCTGGCACAGTGTTTGCGTAATGCATCTAGCGAATACTCTTTTCAAATCACGGAGATTGGCAATATGCATTTTTTAAGATGTAGTGAAAATTCGTTTTGAAGAACATAAGAAGTAAAGAAATTGTAACATATGTGAACATCTATGGTAACGTTTTAGATAAGGACCGATAACTTTACCTGGAATATATAAAGTCGGTGCTCATTAGTTTATTTTTATTTTTTACAAAATACCAAGTACTTTGTTTTGTTGCATTTGTTTAACGCACGCCACACTGGTTATGTTTCTTGTAGCATAACCTCTGTCCATGTCGGTTAACACTGCCGTCAACTAAAAGACCCTCGAGAATTCAACGAGCAAGCCTGTAATTTACTTATACTAAAACAAATCGAGTCGCAATAGACTCATTTTCAAAACCCCATCAAGCAACCTTGGCAGTCGCCATTTCTTGGGCATGAGGCGCGTGTGATTGGACCCGAGTCCACGCCGAACGCCGACGCAGCCCTCGTGTCCAATACATGATCAGGGTGCGTGACCAACCAATGGCTGACACGGATAATTCCCGCGGCAGCCCCTAGATGGCGCGCACATTCGAAAAGGGTCTATTAAGAATTCCCCGACCAGTAAAGAAATCGATTAAAATTAATGACGAGCAGCATAAATCTATTTCATCCTCGTAAACATTTCGAAGGGAAAACCTCTGCTCAGACGCAACGAAGAAAAAAGTACAATGATTGGCTGTCTAGAGGTCACCAAAGCCATCCCGATGGCGTCGTCAGAAACAACACGAAGAATTTCGTAGATGTCCTGCAAGTACGCGCACTGTAAAATGCAATTTGTCTTACTGGCCGCCGCTCTGCTGCAGTTGATGGATTCCGGAAGAATCGATGAGCTAACTTTGTACTAGCTGATTGGCAACCGATACCGCGGTGAAGAGGGTAATGGACGCCGCGAACCTTACACGTCCCTACGCTGCGACTTTACGTAAGCGGATATAATCAGCCGTGGAGGCCCTCCGCCCCTTTCCGGTCTCCCGTTGTATTGTAGAGTATTGATAGACTGCTTCCGGCAGGGACCCTGATGTATGCAGTAAAGACACAAGAGCCGGAGTATGTATACTTAATAAAAAGGCATAGGTAAAAATGGTTGGGAAAAAGGTAGGGTGACAGGGTATCGAAGCAATTAAGGTTTAGTCTTGGTGCTAATAAAAATTAAACCCTTGTTTTTAGTTTGTATTTTATTTTGTAGAATAATTTATGTTGCAATTAATATTTCTGTTGCCGAGCAACCAGGGCTAACTCAACAGAGAGGACTGTTTTGTTTTTTGACAGTAGATCTTTCAAGAAACTGTGCTTAAATTAGTCACTCCTAGACTGCACGGGCGACACAACACAAAGCTGATTGAAACAATTACACTTCATCTATTTCTATTCCAATTTTTTCATTATTTCAGAGATGAAGGATTTTATCGGAATATATTCCATTTCTTTTTGCCCATTCAAATACGCACATAGAAATACCATGTTCAGTTGAACACACCCTGCAGCGCATTATTCACCTCTGTTATATATTTTGTTACTAGTATTCGGGAACTGATTTAGTTTTCACATTCATATTTTTACCAGTCTTCCTTTGCTATGGTTGCGATCGATTCATGCCGTGGTTACAATGCTGCCGAAACCAAAGCATGCTACAATTATTGAAGCGCAAAATCACAATGTTTTTGTTTGCTTTGACTTTAATTTAACTGGTAAACGTTTGAACAATAGTAACAAAGGGCTACTTCGGTCGATACTCCCATTCAATACCATGTGGCAGCAAAGTTTTCAAAATCCTGAAAGATTCTGTCCTCTAGTCCCATCAGACGAACATTGAGCAAACAGGTTTTGCAGACGTATGAAAAATACCGTGTTGGCAACACTTCCTATGTTTGGGCTTCACCAACTTGGCGACAAAGCAAGATGTTTGTGTTTGTGACACGGGAATGCTGAAGACCTTTTGTTATAATGGTCAGAAGTGTTGGCTGCCAGCTCGCCTAATATGAACATACCTTGTGGCGTACGGCCACTAACTCGACAAAGATTATAATGTTTTTGTAAACAAATGACAATCATCATTCTTGAGATAGCAGAAATCATTTGCAGTACTGCACCCTCACATACACTTCTTTTTTTGTGTAGATAGTTGTTAACACTTACGTCTAAAAATATTTGTTAAGTTTTGCTTATTTGACGTGTCATGGGGCATTGTTTGTGTTTGTCGCTCGAGCTTAATAAAGCTTTAAGTACAACGGTCCAGTATGAATCATCATTCCAACAATACAAAGTGCGGTAATCCCGGCAATCTTCAGCAGTACCGCGCTCGTCTACCAGAAAAATGTTTGTACGCGTCTACTTGACGACGTAGAAGTGTTTCAAACCATTGCGAAAAATATTGGAAATTTTTTAGATGTCTGAGAACAATTTTTTTGTACGTCATTCTGGTAGAAAAGTGGCCCTATATGAAATGAAAACCAGTGGTTCTTCGGGCTTAATTTGCCCAACTGGATCATTTCGCAAATAGGAAAATTAAAAGGTAATGAAAGACGCAATTAACTGGAAGAAAACCATATTGTATAGAGGAATACTTAAATTATATTAAGATAGACCAATTTAGATTCAGGCCGCGAAAATAATAATTAGAGTTCTGTCAGCAAGGTTGATAGCTACTGGAAACCGTAGGAGAAGGTTGACAAAGCACCGAGCATCACAAGCGGTCGATAAACTTAAAAATGCTTGTTAATAGAAGGACAGTGATACAGATTATGAAACAGCGATAACAAGCGTTAGGAGCTTCTTTTTTTCTCGAACCGGTCGCGAAATCTGGAAATCCGCTGAGTAAATCAGTAACTGAAGCGACGTGGAAAACTTATGCCAATAAAAAAACAGCAACCATACAACACTAGGCAGCCGAACTAGAGAGTTGGTTCGTGTTGTAAATAAGGCCAGTTCGGGATGACGCTGAACTGCGATGGACTAGCAAAGACTTTGAAAACAAGGCGCGGGATGGCAACAACAAACTAAGAACACAGCGGTTCGTCTAAGTCTGTCAGGAACCAATGTCGCTTTGGAGTAAACTAGCCTCTTGCCTTGAAGTCCTTATTTCAGAACTCCTTGGATGCGCGCTCCGCCAATGTGAAACCCATGTACGAATGCGCCCAACACGCTTCTCTGGTATAGCTTCGCCGCATGCTCGAGCGCAGCGATAATATAAGCCGTCTGCTTTCATCGCCGTCACCATGGCAACGAATGCCGAATGACATTTTCGGACGGCGAAGCTAGAACGTTGAAGATAGAATGTATTTGTGCCTCGTCATTTGACGACCGTATTGGGACTCGGTAAGACTGATAGAAGTTTCAAACAGCTGCCACAAATTCCTTTGTAGAAATAACACATGGTGTCTGCGTACGGCTCGAAACATGAACGCCGACGGTGGTATAATAGGCGACGCTAGTGTTCAGTGAGGTTGGCCCCCTTACAATTATCTGAGCCTAATATCAGACGTCAGATGTCATCCGTCTACTTGCGTGCGTGACGTCCTTATGGCGCTGCTGTTGTAGCGACATCTGGCGCTCTGATATCGCCAATCAAGTCCGGTCGACTGTCGCCATCTTGCAGACTACAAAAGCCTTTCATTGTTATCAAAGTGGCGCGTTCATAGAACTAAGAGAGAAAGCTTTTCGGAGAACCGAAATTATATTTCTTACGTTATTAAGTTAATGTAAACAATGAAACGAATGAACGTGAGTTATATAATAAAAGACAAGGTTTCCAGGTAAGCATGTAGCTCATAATTTTGAAAAAAAAAAACGTTTCACATCTTTAAGTTAATTTACGCCATGCGCATTTTGAAACTAAAACTATAAGACACGATATTCGGTTATCTCATTACAGAAGACTAGAAACTTCCCCGAATAACCGTACTGATGTCATGTGGTCAAAGTACAAAAAACGAAAACCTACTACTTCATACATGAAGGAGCATAATGCATAAAAACACGCAAGGATTTTGGAAACAAATAATACTATTTTTTACGGTGATATAGAAAACACGGTAAAAAACAACCAAGAACAAGGAAGGCTATGCAAAGACCAAAGTGTTCAAAAAAGAGGACCGGAATTAACAAACACGAAGTTGAACGGGCAGAAAACAAAAATGTTCGTTGGATAAAGCTCCCGACATCTAGGGACAAAAGGGAAATAGAGAGAATGGGGAACACGATAGCATTAAAGAACACGGGGAGGTGAACTGAAAAATGGGCTAGGTGAAAAAAAAAACACTGAAAATAGCTGGGTGTTGTCAATAAAGGAGAGAGCAATGAAAAATGTTCCTAAGGACAAAAAGTCGGGAGGAAAACTTTTCAGGCAAAATGGGGGAAGAAGAGAGCAAAGACAGAACCAAGAATAAAGAGAGCAAAAAACTAATTGAAAGAAGAGCGTAAGAAGGACGATCCGCGTGGACCATGGATAAATGAAGGGTTCGTTTAAGCTGACCCGCTCAATTATTCAAAATACCCTCTTTCCTTTATTCCTTCACCGGAAGCAAGCTTCCGGACTGGAATGTTTTTTTCCAGACTTCCATCGCTTCCACGTGAATGAGAACAACGACAGTTTTGTTAGTTGCTTGCTTTTTAACGCTGGCTCCTCAGCACCGCATCGAAGCGCTCACGAGCAAGCCGGTTGGAAGCATTGAATTAATTAACTCGCGTCGAATACTTCACCAGTCCCTTAATAAATAGCTTACCTTATGAAGCCGATGACTGATAACGCAGGCATGCACGTTGTTTTCATAGCGAAAGAGCGGGATAAATTTTAAAAAAGGGTGGGAAAATATGGCATCTATTTTTAGTCGAAAAACGAAGGTAAGTACAAGTTATAAACACACTGACCTTGATTGTTGGTGGACACTCAAGGTCTGGTGAATCCCACCGGAGTTTAATGTTTTGGCCTCTAGGTAATGATGCGTTTCGTCGATGTTAGGGAACTACATCATCGCCAACACAGTTGTTGAAGGACGAATATGTGTACGTATATTGAGACTCGTTCATACCTGACCGTGCACACACCCATACACACACACGACGCACACGCACGCGCGCACGCAAACACACACACACACGCGCACACACACACACACACACACACACTACACACAACATGCCGGCTTCTAAAGCAAGCTAGAAAATCAAGACACACGTGACTAAGCAGGCAAGCTGGTTATTATAAGACATTCTACAACCCGAGACGGAGGTTTACAAGGAGGGATAAACACAAACGTCTCAAACTCAGCAACTACATCTTTAATCACCACAATTTCCATTTATACAGCCATCTTACCCACACATCCCTCTCCGAGTTTACATACGCCTCACCTCGTTATCTAAAGGTCAATATGTTGTACTCAACTTCGCGGCAGTTCTCCTTTCTGCGACCGGACCCTTACGGGCCTTCTCAGGGTTCCCATGGTCAGAGGACACAGTGTCAGCTAACAAAACAACACAATACGCCGGCCTATTTAAAGTTCACTCTGTTGGACCCAACTTCGTGGTGGTCATCTCTTCTCCGGCTCGGCACCTACGGACATTCTCATAGTCCCCATGTTCAATGGGACAAGTGGCAGGCAAAAATACACCCTTCCAGGAAATAATTTCGAGAACGTACACTCTTTTTCATAAACGCAAAAACCTCTTTGTCGCCACATCGAGTGTCATTGAGGGTTGACTAATACAATTCCCCACTGAACCAATCCTAATGGGTTTATTTTAACACACGTTTTATACAATTCCTTTCTTCGAACAAAACCACCGTCTCATCCTATTCCGCTATACAGTTATTACATTCCTGAACGTGCTTCGCGATTTCGGAGTTAGCAGAGTTATTTTTTACAGCTCTCTTATGTTCATTTCATCATGACACACCGTTTGTTCTGTCAGACTTAAGAAAACCCACACGACATCGGGATATTATACACAACGGCTTTGCGAGAATCAACCGAGGCATCTCTGTGTTTCTTCTGGCACCCATGTTGTTGGAGAGGGATGCGAGGGTGGGATGGCTGTACAAAAGGAAGCTGTGGTGATTAAAAATGTAGTTGCTGAGTTTGAGACGTCTGTGTTTGTCCCTCCATGTAAACCTCCGTCTCGGGTTGTAGAATGTCTGAGAAATTGAAGCCGGAGAAATGTTCGCTACAGTGGGGAGTTTCTAAAGCAAAAGCTCACAGCGCTTAGATCATACTATTTTGTCATTGTTCATCGACGTGGTTACACACAAAAAGGTGTTTCAAAGTTTGAAGTTATAATTGACAAACCGTCTGTTTACCCATGCTGAATTATTTAGCATTTTTGTTTCGCTGTGCGTAATTTCCTCGGGGAAGTGTTTCAACTCCAAGTACAACAGTTAAAAAAAGGTGAAATGGATAATTATATTTTTATACAATATACATAGTTACATATATAACTGTTTTCTTGACCATGTGAGAGTCGTCCTGCTCAAAGTTTCTTTGATTCCTATTGTGCAATTTGCTGAAGTGGAAAAACATTAGTACAGTTTAATATTCACCAACAATCCGAATTGACGCTCAATATCAAATCGCTAAACACTTAAGGCGAATGAGATTTCTTTATATAATAAAAAAAATAAAGGCCCGAGGTCATTGCACCTAAAGTCTTAGAAAAGCGAAACTGAAAATGTTTTTTGTTTTGTTTTTGTGTTTGAGCTGGGAATGTCTTTCAGCAATGAGAAGACTAAGTGTCATCTTTCGTTATAAAATTTTACATCTTTTACGTTCAGATCACGGTTTAGTTCCAACTATTGTGCAACGAAAGCTCGTTTCTTGTTCTTTAAAACAATGAATAGTTGAAGGGCTTTGAAGAGTTGCAATTTTACATGTTAACTTGGCATATTTTCTGGCAAAAGCAAACAAAAAAATTATAGAAGTCGGACAACTTATTTTCTGTCCTCTTTTCATGATACGTTGCTGTGCTCTCTTTATGGTGGAAAATTTAAGCGACACTCAAGTATCATTTCTTTAAATACCTAATAAACATTTTCATGCACCAAAGCTAAGTTTTCGCAACGTTCAGCGTTTGCTCCTGTCAATATACAGGTTAAGAACTCAGCACGAACATCCAATCCTATGTATTTTCGTTACCTTTCACTCCCAGCCAAAAGGCTCTTCATTAAATCTTCGGTGCTGAGCTGCTGTTATTGTTATGTATCGTAGCAAGCGTAAAGTGGTATTGTGCGGCAACACATTCGACGCTAAACGATAGAGGTAAAACTAACCCCGATAGACATCACCTAATAAAGGCTAATGTCGCATTTGTGCTGGATTGGATATTGTACATATCTGAACATTTTCTATATACATAACTAAATTCCCGAGCTCTTCAAAAAGCTTTTCGCTATATCCTTTATCATATTTAACAGATATAAATATATGACACCGAGTGCTACCACTGGAACGCCGGCTATTCCTTGGCATGTGATTGACTGGCTAGTTCCCCAACCGAATCAATCCACGGCCGACATTAAAGAAGTAAAAAACTACAGATGAAACTTGCCTCTCAAGTTTAGTAGAAATTATACATACACATGTCGCTAATTAATAAAATAAAACAAATCCACGTCACACTTCTCAGTGCAGATGCGTCATTCCAAAAGAACCAGCAGTGACGGACGCAACGATTAATCAACAAGACAGAACAAGTAGAGCTAGTCATACCTGTGAAGCAGTTCATCAGCTGAGATGCACTTATACGGATAAAACCTGACTTTCTAGAACTAAAAGTCTAGAATAAAAAATACTCCGCGTTCTTAGAACTGCTTCCTTGGAAATGTTAGGCCTCAAATACGTAAAAAAATGGTATTCCAGAGTTTATAAAGAGGCCGACAGCGGCATCTACAAACACCAAAGAGAGTGTGAACTGAAATAATCTATATTCGATTTCGTCACCAGGAGGATCAACGTTCTTAAGCTATACGCAGTTTTATTCTACAATGAATCTCGGTGGACTCCACGAGTCATCCCAGTCAATGGAGTGCTGAAAGCGCGTCACGTGACTTCGCGCTTCGCGAGGTGCTGCCCTCAGCCGGACGGTCATGTGCAAAGCTCTCTGCGCGCGATTGGCGCCGGAGACGCGTAGCGCCAGTTGCCGTCAGGGTTACGGTTGACGACAAGTCCCTCGCAGCAAACACCCAGCGACCCCGTTCTTTCAGTGAGTCATATGTAGAGATGTAGTTTCGTCACCTGATTTTCGAATGCCCTCTGTGACTCAAAGCAGTTTGGCAAAAATCTTTCTGAGTTTGAGTAAAGGGCGCTCACGACCCGCTCCGAACAAGAGATTTTGGTTGCAGAAGGCAGTACCTCATCTGCACCCGAAGAGTGGTAAACCGTCTTATCAACCCTCTATTACGCAATGTTGTCCACAAACGAGATTACTCGAGATGGCGATGGCTTCATAGACACGCGAGGTTTCGCCAGGGAGTTCTTGAATGCAACTTGCTTAAATCATGCGTTTATATAATAGGGTTCTGTAAAGCGCTTGATTATTAACCACTAACGCTAGGTGCACGTAAAAAATATTAGACCAAGAGAGTGTTCTGTTTATGGCGCTCATTGCGCTCAATGTGACATAATCGAAAGCATTACAACATACGAAAACTGGGCCACACAATTTATTAGGAATAAAGATTTCACAATAAAAACAAAACATTAGTTTGTTTGCCAATCTTCTTGTTATCATCACACGCAAATACCGAACCGCTAATAAAGAAATAAAACAACAAGGGTAGAAATATGGAGCAGCCAATTATTGTGTTCCGGCGACGTTTCGTAGTTTCGACTGCATTTGAACCAAACTATTCATTGAATTCTGAATATTAAACGTTTGAATTATGATAAATGTATCTAAAAAAACGAAACAACAAAAAGAAGCTCGAGGTACACCTAAGCATTTCTTATGAGTTGTGAATGCGAAAGCATGCACACCGCTCGATCGCTCCCTTTGTCGTCTGCTCGTCCGCTCCTTTTGTCGTGCTCGTCCGCTCTCTTTGTCGTCTGCTCGTCCGCTCCCTTTGTCCTCTGCTCGTCGCTCTTTGTCGTCTGCTCGTCCACTCCCTTTGTAGTCTTGTAGTCTGCTGCGTACTAGCGCGCGCGCGCTTCGGCATCTCGGAGGCCATGGCGCAGCGGCCAATGGGAGCCCCGTCGACGCGCGCCAGCCAATGGAACCGAAGGCGCCGGAAACCAGGAGCCGTTTTCGCGCTTCAAACTGATGACGTCAGCTCGCTCCATGAGACAGTTAATGTTCCGCATTGAAAACATGAATGGTGTCTATGGGGCTCCATACTCAATTGCGTTCTTCAAAGTGCTTACTCAGAACGAGCTCCCATTTCATCGTCTGCAAGAAACGACTATCTCAGCGGCGTTTACTGCAAGTTGCGGAGGTGCTTGCAAAATCTCGTCGGCAGCGCGCGCATGGCAGCATGAAAATCACCAAATTGCCGATCGAGCGACACAAAGGTCGTCGTTCGCTACGTCTGGAAACGCGAGTTAAGTCGATGGTCTGCGCCATACGTGTCTTTCTTGTCGCCTCTCCCTCCACCTAACATGCTTACTTGAGAGTGACGACTCGACGGAGCCTTCATTCTTATAAAAATAATCAAATAAAAAAGTTAAGATTGATTAGGTGTCCGTGCGGTGGACCAAAGATCGGCGAGGTTCATCTAGTGAATAAGACGGCAGAAGGTACGGAAAATAAAAACTAAAATAAAAATGTGTCACGTCGCAAACTTGAGTTTTGTTTTGGAGGGTCAGTTGAAGTCGCGAAAGCTTAAGAGAAAAGGATTTTTGTTTCTGCGTCGGTTTGAAGACAACTTGATTACAGGCTGTTCTTTCATTTCGCAACGCCACGCGCTACGAGTTCTGAAAACAAATCGGGTTATGAATCTTGTCTGGGAACATCGGCTAGAATGCATGCGGCCCACTCACTGCTTAACGAGTCGTTCATCCTCTCGTCTGGGTCCCAAAATCTGCGCTCTGAGTGTTAAGAAGAAAAGAAGTACTACCCTAGGTGAAGGTGGATAAAATTGAATAGAAAGTAAAGATAACTCAATGCGATTGGTTGTAACATTCTCTGTGCACAACTCGTAAAGTGTGACGATCGTGCAGTAGGGTGTTGAAAGCAGCGTTCTTCTTGAATCCGGTATGAAGGGTACTCATTAAATAAGTGTACCTGATGACTAGAAGAGAATAATTAAAGTGACTGATGTTCTCGATTGATTGATTTATCGATTGATTAGGTGGACAGGAAAATAGTGGTAATAACGGTGCCTCCATTACATGTGTAAGCACCTGCAACGTGCGTACAAAGTTCTGTTTGGAAGGCTTGCTCTATGTATACGCTTTCGCACAAACGAGTAAATGCCTCAATGGTGGCGGAAACTCTTCTGCTAAGTGGGAAGTTAAAAAATAGTTTAAAAATGAGTGAGCGAGAGAGTAATTAGTAATATAAAGAGCGAGCCAGCCACCTAAAAACGTTTAAACTTGATTCCCACAAAATCGTGCGTATGCGTCGCATTGAATGTAAAGAGTTGGAGAGAATCTGTTCTTTCATCGCCGCGCTAGTATTGTGGAGTTCTGGTGGATGGTACTTACTTCGTAGATAAAATTACGCTAAGGACAACGGAGCTGGGTTTTTATTTGTTCTCCTGGATAAAGCATGGAACCCACTGCACTTCGTAGCTTCTTGAGTACGTGTGCATTATTCGACCTCACACGCTTCGTCAGAACATCGTTGTACGAAAAAAACATCTTGTACAACTACAATAAGCGAATTTTATTTAGTTCATACATGGTCGGGTGGATACATGAGGAAACACTATGTATCGGGCTTGGGACTAAAATTAATATAATGGAATGCAGTTTATTTGGCTCACGACAGCTTTTCAGAGATACCAGCGCGGTAACACGGGCTCGTATTTAATATTTATTTGAACGCCGCATAATCAACAATATATTTCCGCTCAGCCATTTTAAAATGTAACGTGTTCAACAAACACAACAATCTGTGGCATCGAAGGCCGTCGTCTAAATAAAAGCGAGATACTCTCCAGAAGGTCCCACGTATCGACTCGAAGATGTCACATCGTCCACTTTCTTCGCACTTGCTTTTTCTTGCCTCGTTGAAGGAGACCGTTTGAAGGAGTTAACGGTTTCATAACAACGCATTTCTGCAGTGTTCGAACTCCCAAACAAAAACGCCCGCAATACTTTGCACGAACCTAGAGTTCTGATTGTTACGGTGGCTACAACGAGATCCAAGTCAAAGCGAGTTTCAAGGCAGCACCCACTTCACCTTGAGACTTCGCGCAATGCGGATCTAGAATCGCAATGACACATGGCATGCGGCGGCGTCGAAATGACTCCGAGAAGCCTCAGCGTTGGTCATGGTCCAAATTAAAGAACTCGGAACTGTAGGCTGCGCTTTCATGACAAGACACCGAAACCCAAATGGGTATCGGTGTCATGTTGCCACCAAAATCGAGAAAGGGAGTACGAAGAAAAAAACAAAAAAACACTGAAATCAAGGGGACAGTAAAAAAAAAAAGAAGGAAGAAGAGTGCAAGAAAAAGAGGTGCAGAGTGTGTGAGCTGACATCCAGCTGCTGGAGAAGAGCAACACCCTGCTAGACCCTGGGATCGAACCCCGGGATTCCAGAGGTACTTACTTACCTGTGGCTGAAGTGAGAAGAAAAATCTGTTCTTTGAAGCAAGTTATGGGGGCCTCCACTGGCTCCCTCGTGGGGAGACAGACGAACGCCATGTTTTTGTTTCTTTAAATAACCACGGTGCTGATGAGAGAGAAGTGCGAAAGCTATTTCCTTCTTTTCTATTTTCTTTTTTGTTTTGTAAGCAGAGTTTGTAGCGCGATTACTTGCGTATCTGCCACAGAAAATTCAGTTTCTCCACTAAACTTAACGGGAAAATTGGACGTCACGCGACCTACGTACCAATCTGATTTCCCCGCTAAATTTGGCGGGAAAATTCGATGTCACGTGACCTGACGTCACGGGACCTACAGAAAAATTTAAGTTTTCCGCTAAAATTATCGAAACAATATTGACGTCACCTGGCCTCTGGCACCAATTCAGATTCCCCGCTAAATTTAGCAGAAAGATTGACGTCACGTGACCTATTGTCACGAATGAAAATTGATGAGGCGATGATAAATAAAGAAACTAAACGTTTAATGGGGCGGACTTGCAGCCCAAAGCTACGAAAAAGGAAACAAAAGATAACAATAGAGCGAGGCGAGCGTCAATGGTGGCGCGAGAGCAAAGATCGAGCGCTTGGGCGAGACTGGCTCTGGTCTCGCTATGCGAAGCCCCTTATGTAAGTACACGCGTGGGCTTCTGGAATGACCGGCGCGGAAAGGTCGTGGACGCTTAGAACATATCTGGACCTCGAACAAGCACCAGGATTCTCGAATTCTACCAGAACACTAAATTGCAGGAGGTAAACAAAAGACACGTCACTCCCCAGGAATTGGAACCGTGGCTTCTTCGCGCAGGATTTAACTTAGGATCAGCGCCAGTAGAGTGTACTAGAATGGACCAGTAAGGTCACCGGAGTGCTATTTATGCACCTTCGCATGTGGAAATAAAACGGCTAAAGCCTGAACTCCATGGAGCGAAATATGAGACGAATAATTGACGAACGCCGCCCGACGGCACGCTCGCTCTGACGCGCGATGTATCACCCACTGTGCTGATGCCACGCGCAGAGCAAAAGCCGTCGGGCAAAATTCGTCGGTTTTTCGCAGCATATTTTCCTTATGGAGCCCAGCCTAAATCCAAGTCACTTAGAGTGCCTTCATACACACGCGCGCTTTTGCTTGAGTGGTGACATCTCAGCCATTTTTCCGCTCAATCGGCTTTTTTATGCATTTTGAAGTGCGCGCAATCCGATGTCAATCAGCTCGAGTACGCAGCTTTGGCTAAGGCATAGACGCCATCTTACCGCCCAAGTCACGCACCGAGTGCGGGAGAGCTTCACGCTGCTGGCGCAGTTCAGGGCAACAATGAATGTCCTCATCCTGAGACAGACAGACATATAGGCACCCTGAAGTCACTTGGCTCGTAGCGCCCTCTCGGGCGCTACGAGCGAAGTTCGTTGATTTAGGCGTGTATTTTATGCAACACGACGCGTTGTGTTCTAACGCCAAGCTCGACCGACATACTGGTCAAGGTCGTAGAAACAATAGAACGCCGGGCCATATTTTTATACAACCTAGATGTCAGGCGTCACATCAATACATAACGCCACCGCGACCTGACTTGTCACAACGCCATGCGACATCACGACGACGCCTTGACGTCAACGTCGTCATCGATGTTGAGAACGCGCGTTACACATCAAGACTGCCTTCTGACGTCATACTGTGTCGACAACGACGTCGATGTGAACGTTGACGTTTACGACGACGACGACGACGAAGTGACGAAACGTCAAGATGACGGCGTCCACTGTCAATGAGACGTCATAAAGATTGTTGGTGTGAGGTCGTTGACGTCGTTGTCGACATAACGCCACTCGACATAACGACGACGTCCCGACAACTTCACGACGTCGGCGTCGAACATCATTGTCGACGATGACAACGTTACATGACGTCAAGGCTTGGTCGTGACGGCGCGTCGACGTTGATGTTGGCCAAGGCGACGACGTTACACGCCATCAAGGCTTCTTCGTAACGTAGTTGTGACGTTGACGTTGACGACGACGTCAGGACGATGTTACCGCGACGCCATAGCGATGTCTGACGTTGTGCGGTGGCCTCGACGTCAACGTCGGCATCGACGACCGAGTTTACTTCGTCCTCGACGTCATGATCGCGTTACAACGGTCGACTTGATGTCGCGTAACAGCGTCGTCCTTAACGCGAAGCGATGTCACGACCGCGGTTCAACGGCGACTTGATGTCGCGAAACGGCGTTGTCCTCGACGCGACGCAAAGTCACGACGTCTTATGACAGCATCTTAGCGTCCCGTATTGTCGTAGTCGCCGATGACCTCATGTAGTCGTCGTATACTTCACGTCGTCGTGACGTGGTGTCTTGACGTTACCTCTGACGTCAAAATCATAAAAACACGATATAGCCCCTAAAGGTCTATATTGCCCATATGACCTTGACCTATGTTGTCGCTCGCTTCGACCGCAGCGAAGGTGGCGCTGCGATCGAAGTGGCTTGGTTCTCAACGTTACTGCAGCAAGCTCAGTTGCGCAGCTCCCTATTCTCGCCTGGCACGAGGCGAGTAGCCCAGGTGGAGGTCAAGAGAACTAGTGGCGTTGCAGTCGGATCTTACTTCCCTGTCTCACGCGTCGTCTACTATACTCTGTTTCACCTTATGATGTACCGCAGGAAAGGCTATGAGCGCGAGCTCCTTGCTCTGGGGCACATCTCGGCGGCACAAGCTCTCGTGACCTAAGAGCGGCTGCCAACGCCATGAGTTCGCGCTTCTGGCCTTCGCTGCGGTACAACATAAGGTGAAACGAAGTATACCACCGCGTTAAAAGCTTCCTTTTCTTTTTTTCTACTTCCATGTGTATAATAGCAAAAAAAAAAGATGATGAAGATAAAGTGTAACACACCATAGAGATCAGGGTCAGCGCATTGTGAGTGCTCTTTTTTTGAGTGTTTAAAATTTATTTTTCTGTGCGTCTGTTTCCTTGCGCTGTGAAGTGTTAGTATGAATCACCAACTCGCCCAAGCTCAAGTATTGCTATGGAAACTTCGCGGGCCAGACATTCCGGAAGTAAGACTCGACTGCAGCGCCGCTGGTTCTCATGACCACCACTGAGCCCACGTCGCGCGCGGAGCTGTGAAACTGAGCTTGCTCCAGTAACGTTGCTTGGTTCCACCTGATCGCATTCCACATTTTGAGGTGCAACTCCAAGCATGAGCGGAGACTGTAGCTCGCCCAACTCAGTTATTTCTACTTCACTAGCCACAGTCTTCGAAAGCACTGCGTTCTAGCGTTAGCATGCGTACGGACGCACAGTAGAGTGAGCGCAAAAGTAGTTGTGGTGCACCCGCAGCCTCGCGCTTGTAGTTCTGATATATCTGGCTCGCTCACCGCGGGCATCTTGGCGTCTGACACCCTAGCCTCTGGCGCTTTTTCTGTCTTTCACGTGGCGTTTTTAGCGACACGAGACGGCAAATGCACATCGAGCTATTCTTGAACATGTGTCGCCATCTGTATTTTGTGTTTAGGAAGTGGAACTTCCCGTAACGGAATGGAGAACGTTTGAGCTGTAACAACATTATTCACGTGTATCAATATGGAAGTTCTGGAAAGTGTAATGTCAAAGGATGTTTCGTAATTTAATGTCTCGTAATTTTGATTAGTTGACATGATTCAGTTTTTATAGCACAACAAAATAATACCATTTTAAATTTTAAATTTTTTTTATTTTCGAATATACTTTATATGTATAGTTCGTTGCTTACTTTATTAATTCATTATATGTAACCGACCGATCACGTAAACTATCTTGGATAATGACACGTTATAACTCGAGAGATCATTTATTCAATATTAGCAACTGTGGTCTATTAAAAATGAATAATTAATTAACAACTAAAATTAATCGTAATACCGAGACGGCAGTTTCATACTTTAAACCCATGTTACGGCAAAAAAAAGAAAAAAAAACACGCAACATGCCCCCCCCCCCCTTTTCCAAAAAAAAAAAACGTTTTTCGTGTATGGCTCGTCAAATTGGGAGGTCCTGGAGAAAAGCAGCCTTCACCGTTAGGTATTTATTTTGAACTCTTTTTGTTCGCGTTCCGCCCATTGAAAACCACGCGGGAAGGGCCTCAGAACGCACCTAGTATCGCTGCGCCGCAGTGTTCTTCAGCAACATAAAGTCCGTCTGCTTTCATCGCCATCACCATGGCAACGAAAATGTGAATGAATGGAAGCACGCACGGTACCGCCACGTGAAGCCAGCAACAGCTGACGCCCTTTTATGAACGCCGTCTGATAGCCAAAGCCGAAAGCGGTGAGTCAGATTGGCCGCGTTCGCCGGTGCACCGCTGGCAAAGACGGCGAAGCTGACATACGCCGACGGCGATTGAGCAAGCAGAGACCACAGCGGAACGACTGCAACGGGGGTATTTATTGGGATCAAAGGCGGGAAATAAGCAAGATAATTCTTTATTTCAATCATAACTCGCGATATCCTAGTTGGGGACTACATACATTTTTGCTGGGTCTTTTCTGTGAACTGTTTACGGAGACACGGGGTGCCCCATTCAGAAAGTAGCTCCGTTTGCAAAATATGGGGGCCCTAAAAAGGGCCGTTTAGAACGCAACCAGAACCTAACTGACATAACGAGCGTTTGATAAGCGATTGGCGCGTAAGTCGTCTTTATGCACCCAGGCGGGCGACGGGCTCAGCGCAGCGGATCACATGAAGTCACCGGGCCGTCAGAATCATCGTCACCCGCACTATAGGAAGGTCCCTGTCTGCGTGGGGGTTGTAGATTTTGGCGGCCGCGGTGACGAACGACTGAAATCTATGAGTGTTTCCGCGCGCCTCTCTCTCCTCCAAAACATGAACTTTGCAAGGTGACCAGTGAAATGGTGGCTCTCGCGCCGTCCATGTTGAAGAGAATTTTTGACGTGGGCCCAATTACCCTCCACCGTATTGGTGGAGGGTACCAATGTTCGGGTCGACAAAGTGCAGCTTGTGGTTGACGGCGAGGTGCGTGAAGCAAACGTCATCTGCAAGCTTGCGACAGCCAGCCCAACAGTTAGTGATTATTCTTGTTCCAGGGCGGACCCACTCGGCTAGTAGCCTTTGAAGTGTTTTAGCGTCACGGGTCTCCACGGGAACAAGAAAGCAGCACCCGCTGCCACGCTCCACACCATCGAAAACCCACTGGCCGGGCCTTAAATACCCGCGATGTTACTTTCGCCGCCGGAACATACTCTCGTCTAGTTCTACAGTCACGCCTTCGCCACCAATCATCTCTGAATGCGTAAAGACGGTATTTACCACAACCTCCCGACAGAGGCTCGTCCAATCAGTTATTGTCTTACTTGCGACATCAGTCTCCCAATAAATGACGGCGCACGGTAGGTTCTGGAACCGGAGGTAGTGATGTTCATGAGTTGGGGAAGCGTCAGGTGCGATTCCTCGAAAAAGGAGCGGCTCCGTACCTAGACCTCGCTTCGACACTGAACATTGAGCGGCTTCATCTTGGGCACCTCACGAGTCATCCACAGACCGCACCTCCGCGAGTAGCCATCCGCAGATCTAGCGCGGACTTGCAGCGTCATCGCAGCTTCGCACTTTGGACACACACGAGAACTCAGGAGCCAAGAGCAGGCCCGTGCCCTATGCAAATTAATTGCTTCAAGAGGGTGTTTCATGGGGTCATGAAGACGGCACAGGTTAAATACCATGGCACTGCGATGCTCGCCTCTGAAAGAATAAAGCGCCGAGGGGGCTGAACGAGCAGAGCTGCGCGCTCCTTTGCATTTATTATTTTTATTTGATCCGCCATTTTATAGCTCGTGACACCATTCTAACAAACTCATTGGACGATCGGTCGGACCACACCGTCACGTGAAAAAAAAAAACGCCAAACGTATGACCACAGACGGCATCGTCACAGAGAAGGGAGCAGCCGAACCCAGCAACAAAATGAAGTAACAAAGTGAAGAAAAATAAAAAATAAGAAGGGAGCCGTTGGATTCTCCGACGGCGTCTTATTTGATGAAAGGAGAAGCAGATGTGCTCTTCTGGTCGCAATGTTCCTTGTTTGTTTTCTTTTTTGTTTGTTTACCCTAGAGCAGGTGGTTCTCAAATGGGGTACCGCGGACCCGCTGGGGTCCGCGAAGTCAGTTTTGGGTTCTGCGAAACCCTCGCATATACCTTGAACCGCTCGCCCCTTTTCATGAAATAAAATGTTTTTGTTGAAGCTCGCAAGGTGTCCCAAGCTACTGCCCGTAATAAGGGTTACAATTATACCATCTATCCATTAATTCATCCTTTTACGTGATGTTCCTCACTTGTCCTATCTAAAAGACTAAAGGATGCCCTCTTCACACTGCAATTAGTTGTCTTATTGTATACCTACACCCCTGTCCCCTTCCCCGCTGGCGTGGGGCCCCCCATCACTTTGGCGGGTCCCTAAGGGGTCTCCGACACATTCATGCCTGAGAACCACTGCCCTAGAGGATGCTACGACCCTTATTTGAAGCTGATTTGTTAATTTAATAACAAACAACGCGTTGGAACGCAAGAGGGAGAGAGTCTTGGCGTCAGAATTCGACGTGGTCTGAAAAGAAAAGAAAATAACGAATGCACAATATATACCGTATTGCAAGACCGTTATACTCCAAACGGCGAGGCCTCATGACGCCGCCGACGACCGTTAGGCTATTTATTTTGTTTCTTTAGATTTTTTATCGTGACGACTACTCCACCATGCCTCAGAGTTTCCAGCGGAGATCCGGCAGTTTTTAATATTTATTATTATTGTCGTTTGAAGGGCACTCTTACTATGCTGCTTTGTTCCTGATGCCATAAAAATATGGGGCTGGAATAGTTAGCGCCACGTATAATGCCTCCCGAACCACATTCCTCTGTTTCACGACTAATTTGGATTTGCGAATAGTGGAGTAGGGACTTTATACCTCATTGATATCAGCGTACACAAGGCGACAATGTCGGCGCGAACACGACAACAAAGCAGTTATAACGTTATCCGTCGAGTTTTGATTTTTGCGAGCTGTTTTAGCGTGTAGACTTTTTTTCTTTTTGGGGGAGGGGGAGGGGGGGGAGGTCAGCCTAGTGCTTCATTGACAGAAAACCTGACCCTCTACATATGGTTTAAGACCAAGAGGTTCGTGATTGATTCTTAGCTTACTCCTTCACATCAACTATGAACCCCCCCCCCCCCCCAGACAGCCTGCCCCAATGCCACCGCCATACGAACACGCGCACCAAATTTGAGCTACTTTTTTATACTGCATTTCGGCATGAAGTACAGATAGGGAGGTTATTGGAGCAATGCTATCCGCACGGGCTTGGGCAACACCCCATAGATAGTTTCATTACCTCGCCATAGTCTTCCCCAAGATGTGACACTGCTTGACCGAGCAGCGCAGCCCGGCTGTTCATTAGCTATCTGTTGATTTCACGCCAAGTCATATTTGGCGCGAAATCAATGCAGATGCTCGGCCAACATCTACGGTGCTGTTACTCAGGCCCTAGTCCATGTGGATTTTTCGCGCCTATAATCGCTCTCCACATTTTTGCGGGCTAAGAGACATCATCAGCTCGCCAAATATCAAGATTGTCATCGGTTTCAGACTTAATCGATGTGATTTTTACCAAGAATATGTTATGCAATAGTCATATTATTAGCTTATTTATTTCTAAGATATCAGAAATAGTAAGTATGGTACACTGCCACCTGTATACATGTGATCAACAAATGTTACATCATTATTAATATAAAACTCGTAATCTACTGCAAATCAGTTGTATTTTAGTCTGGAGTACAGCAACGTCTCCAAATCTAGAAAAACACCCTGATGCACGATCATTTCACTTCCACACATTTATTTTAAGTAAGACGTTTCGCGCTATCAATGTGCACTCTAATTGCAGACTTGTCGCTAGTCGGACACCAGGACACACTAGGAATACGAACGTTTGGATTGTCAGGTGACCTTTTCAGAAACGTGTCACGTGTATTCTAACCGTCGATCGAAGTGCTGGGACGTGTTCACTGCGAAAGCGAGGAAGCACTCACCTGATCGAATGACGCTTTAGCGAACGCCGACGTTTCACCAAATGACACTTTAACGAATAGTCGGCCGCCGCGAAGCGGCGTTCATGGGTGGGCCAAGTGGGTTAACATTTTTGTAATGAGCCGCACGCAAACTGCCGCCCCGAAGCGACGTAAGCGTAGCGCGGGAAGCGGGGGGGGGGGTGTAAAACGCGCCCTCATTACTTGCTAAAACGTCGATTCGCTAAAACGTCGCTGTTCACTAAAACGTCATTCGCTCATGTGATATGGACCCGCGAAAACGAGCTATGACACGCAAGTGCTCGTACTCTCCATTCCATAACTATATAACCTACTGAGATGAATAGAAACATTTATTACAAATCTGGAGAAGGCAGCCTGAGTTCTTGGTGTGGATACTCCTTAGGGAAGGGTAAGCTGGAGTACAGAAGTTTAGAGGAAAGAATGGCATACACGTACACATCACACGCGCACGCACTCTAAGTTGGTCCAGAAGTCCAGGTGTCCCCGACGTGTTTTTGTAGCGCTTTCAAAACGATACACTGATACCACCAAGTGTTTTCCGGCCCAGGATTTTGGTGACATTAAATGGTCTATGGTCCAGCAGTTGCAGCGTTCTTCTCGTGTCTTCTCGTTGGGTGCTGTATTTCACGCATGCACACAAAAGATGCTAATAACGCAGCTAGATCATTGGACTAATTAATTTTGGACTAATTTTATTGGACTAATTGTACTCACAAACCAATCCGACCATGAACTAAACTTTTTTTATTTTTTATACGTGGTGCTAACTATTCCCGCCCCATATTTTGATGGCGTCAGGAACGAAGCAGCATAGGAAGAGTGCCCTTCAAACGACAATAATAATAATTATTAAAAACTGCCGGATCTCCGCTGGAAACTCCGAGGCACGGTGGAGTAGTCGTCACGATAAAAAATCTACAGAAACAAAATAAATAGCCTAACGGTCGTCGGCGGCGTCATGATGCCCTCGCCGAGTGCGGAGTACACGGTCTTGCAATACGGTATATTGTGCATTCGTTCTTTCCTTTCTTTTATACCACGTCGAATTCTGACGCCAAGACTCTCTCCCTCCTCCGTTCCAACGCGTTGTTTGTTATTAAATTAACAAATCAGCTTCAAATAAGGGTCGTGGCATCCTCTAGGGTAAAGAAACAAAAAAGAAAACAAACAAGGAACATTGCGAGCAGGGCAGCACGGCCGCTCCTCCTCTCATCAAAGAAGACGCCGTCGGAGAATCCAACGGCTCCCTTCTTATTTTTTATTTTTATTCACTTTGTTACTTCATTTTGTTGTTGGGTTCGACTGCTGCCTTCTTTGTGACGATGCCGTCTGTGGTCATACGTTTGGCGTTTGTTTTGTCACGCGATGGTGTGGTCCGACCGATCAACCAATGAGTTTGTTAGAATGGTGTCACGAGGTATAAAATGGCGGATCAAATAAAAATAATAAATGCAAAGGAGCGCCGCAGCTCTGCTCGTTCAGCCCCCTCGGCGCTTTATTCTTCCAGAGGCGAGCATCGCAGTGCCATGGCGTTTAACCTGTGCCGTCTTCATGACGCCATGAAAGACCCTCTTGAAGCAATTAATTTGCTTCAGGGCATGGGCCTGCTCCTGGGTTCTCGTGCGTGTCACAGAGTGCGAAGCTGCGATGACGCTGCAAGTCCGCGCTAGATCTGCGGATGGCTACTCGTGGAGGTACGGTGTGTGGATGACTCGTGAGGTGCCCAAGAGGAAGCCGGTCAAGGTTCAGTGCCGGGGCGAGGTCTCGGTACGGAGCGGTTCCTTTTTCGAGGGATCGCACCTGACGCTTCCCCAACTCATGAAAATCATCTACCTCTGGTGCCAGAACCTACCGTGCGCCGTCATTCAGCGGGAGACTGATGTCGCAAGTAAGACAATAACTGATTGGACGAGCCTTTGTCGGGAGGTTGTGGTGAATGCTGTCTTTACGCATTCAGAGATGATTGGCGGCGAAGGCGTGACTGTAGAACTAGACGAGAGTATGTTCGGGCGGCGAAAGTACCATCGCGGGTATTTAAGGCCTGGCCAGTGGGTTTTCGGCAGTGTGGAGCGTGGCAGCGGGTGCTGCTTTCTTGTACCCGTGGAGACCCGTGACGCTAAAACACTGCAAGGGCTAATAGCCGAGTGGGTCCGCCCTGGAACAAGAATAATCACTGACTGTTGGGCTGGCTATCGCAAGCTTGCAGATGACGCTCGCTTCACGCACCTCACCGTCAACCACAAGCTGCACTTTGTCGACCCGAACACTGGTGCGCACACCAATACGGTGGAGGGCACCTGGGCCCACGTCAAAAACTTTCTTCCATCTGGACGGCGCGAGAGCCACCATTTCACTGGTCACCTTGCAAAGTTCATGTTTTGGAGGAGAGAGAAGGCGCGCGGAAACACTGATAGATTTCAGTCGTTCGTCGCCGCGGCCGCCAAAATCTACAGCCCCGACGCAGACAGGGACCTTCCCTATAGTGCGGAGGACGAGGATTCTGACGGCCCCGGTGACTTCGAGTGATCCGCTGCGCTGAGCCCGTCGCCCGCCTGCGTGCATAAAGACGACTTATGCGCCAACCGCTTGTCAAGTGCTCGTTACGTCAGTTAGGTTCTGGTAGTGGTCTAAACGGCCCTTTTCAGGGCCCCCATATTTTGCAAACGGAGCTGCTTTCTGAATGCGGCACCCCGTGTCTCCGTAAAAAGTTCACAGGAAAGACCCAGCAAAGGTATGTGGTCCCCAACTAAGATATCGCGCGTTATGATTCAAATAAAAATTTGTCTTGCTTATTTCGCGCCTTTGATCCCAATAAATGCCCCCGTTGCAGTCGTCCCGCTGTGCTCTCGCTTGCTCAATCGCCGTCGGCGTGTCTCAGCTTCGTCGTCTTTGCCAGCGGCGCACCGGCGAACGCGGCCGATCTGACACACCGCGTTCGGCTTTGGCTAGCAGACGGCGTTCGTAAAATGGCGTCAGCTGTTGCTGGCTTCACGCGGCGGTACCATGCGTGCTTCCATTCATTCGGCGTTCGTTGACAAGGGCTGTGTTCCAAATCTTACTTAAATGGATCCGAGTTACTCCGGCGGGTCGTGTCACGTGACATCACAGATTG
The DNA here is from genome assembly GCA_037355805.1 of Ixodes ricinus. Taxonomy (NCBI): domain Eukaryota; kingdom Metazoa; phylum Arthropoda; class Arachnida; order Ixodida; family Ixodidae; genus Ixodes; species Ixodes ricinus. Next base: position 23,436 of record JAZHYW010068394.1, read on the forward strand.
CAAAGCGGTGGACGCGGGTAGGTTTTGAAACGCCAAGGTACAAAACCCTTACCCTGGAGTAGGATCGAGTAAATTTTGGAACAAGGCCATGGTAATGGCGATGAAGGCAGACGGACTTTATGCTGCGGAAGAACGCTGCGGCGCAGCGATACCAGGTGCGTTCTGAGGCCCTTCCCGCACGCTTTTCAATGGGCGGAACGTGAACAAAAAGAGTTCGAAATAAGGACTTAACAGCAGAAGGCTGCTTTTCTCCAGCGCCTCATATATTTGACGAGCCTTGCACGAAAAGCATGTTTTTGACCAGAGTTTGAGGATAGTTTTTTTTTTTACAACATGTGTCTAAAGTATAAGTGTGCCATTGAGGCATTAAAGTATCGTTAAAAAACAGTACTTTAATTTTACATTAACTTTATAACTGTAGGATACATACAAAGAAAGTTATAAACCATCAAAGAAGAACCAAAACGTCATGCACGGAGGGTTGGACCTTAGGTGAAAGTGAAATGTATGGGCCCAGGCCAAAAGGAGAGCAAAGAGGGCTCTCTATGTCCACAGTGGGGTCTGGTGTAAAAGGAAGGCGATGAATTTGTCTAACAAGCACATCGCTTTCTCTTGGGGAGATAGAAAAGCCTCTCTTTATTCTCCTTTGCCCGAAGCCCATACACTTCACTGTTATCTTAAGCGCAAGTGGGGGACTATGACGGCCATTTTGTTGCGTGTGCTCGCTCACACCGGTGGCTGCTTGCTCATGGAAAGAACACGCGCCACTTATTATGGACACTAAATTATTTGGTTCAGCATCCCTTTAACGAAACTGGTTGGTGAGATTAGTGTATTTATTGGTTTTCGATGATGCTTAGGATAATTTAGCAGGTTTCTAATTGGACACACGTTTAGTTTTACTAGCAAAAATTTAATCAGTAAATATAAATTAATTACTCAGCCAATTAGTATATTTTTTTCTCTTGAATCCCTGACGTTTGCTGTAGTTGGCAGTTTTCTTCCCGAAAATAGTATTTTTTTTCTGGGCCATATTATATTATAGAGCTTTTGGAAGTCTTCGCTGAAGTAAGCCAATATATAAGACCACTTCCCGACCCAAGCCGAGCACAGCCAGAGCCGAGCAAGAGGACGCCTAGACAACGTATCAAAATAAAACACGCCATATATTGTCTCAGTGTGACGTCGTTTTCCATGAAAGAAGCACTACAAAGAACTGCGAGCCTCTCGGTGGCCTACTGACGAAGTTAAGGTGTAAAACAGGCGTTTGCTATCAAGATGTTTTGTTGCATGTTTTCTAACTTTGTTTCTGGCTTCGTCGTTCGCGTAGTAGAACTAGAGCTTGCGTAAGACGGCGACTCGAATAAAAGAAACGAAACCAGAAGACAGGGTTGCTTATAAACGAAAGCTATAATCAAGCGCGCACTTCGTCATTCACAGTTCCCAGAAGTTATCTAGAATGTAACCGATAGAAGTTTAATTTCATAAAAACGACACGTTGATTGCTTTGTTATTTAAATGAAGACAAGTAGCACTGAAATGGGCACTAAACCACTTCCTGTGAATGCCTATTTATGGTCATAACTCAATCTCCGGGTTCAAAACCTGGGGAAAATATTGCATTCCGGATTGTTCGATTTTGTTTTTAAAAATTAAAATTGGTATCATAAGATCGACACCAGATGGTGTCATCGGACTAGGAGGGCTGCAGTTCCAGAACAGCTACCTAGGTAGCGGAGTTGCGCGTTCATCCTCGGCGGGTGGCCGTAGCGCCGTCTTTCCTGCATGACCCTGGATTTTTTGCTCATCACGTGACTGAATTCGGCGAATAGCGGCGACACGAGCGCCGCTGCTCATAAAAAGCAGGAAAGGAGAAGAAGGCAAAAGCAGGGGAGCATGCAAAGGTGCGCGTGCAACGTCGGCGAAACGATAATATCGGTGGCTTTCCTGCACGGCGCTGAATTCTTTGCTCCTTATGTGATCGATCTCGGCGAATAGCGGCGCGGCGGCACGTGCAAAACAGACGTGCAACTCTGGCTACCGTATAGGGAGCCTATAGAAGAAGCTCTAAAGAGGGCAGAACTCTTACTTTCCTCTTGAAAAGTCGCCACCGTCTGGTGCCAGCGATAGTTCCAACGTCAACGATCTTTCGACACAAAGTTTAATAGAGAAATTGGCCACGCATGAATGGTAATTCTTTTAGGGTGTTTAGAGCAAATACATGGAGTTACGACCCTAACTAGACCATCGCGGAAGGCGGCATAGTGCCCCTTCGAAATTACCGAGTCATAAAGCGGACACTGACGGTCAAAACATAAACATAATATTTCATGAATGTTCAGACATAGGGAACGCAGGGAGGTGCACATCTCTTAAAGCGGCACTGACACGTCGAAATCATATTCGTTTTTCTTTTCTTTTTCATCCGAAACGACTGAAATCGATGCCTGGTCATTACCTTCTAAATTCAAAACTTAGAAATTCATTATTTGTCAAGTAAAAAAAAATAAAAAATTCCAAGTGCCGAATTTGAAGTTCCCGCGCGATCCGCGCTGGTACAGTGACGTCAAATATTGAGCTGTCCTGCGAGCCGAGTTTCTCTCACACCTCCGAACCCCCTCCACCCGAAGTGTCGTGTTCGCCGGCGTCCCGCGAACAATCGGTTTGCTCCTTGCGTGCCGCCTATCGCTGCGAGCAGACGGCGCTTGTCTTTCGAGTTTGAAGTTCTTCAAGGGCCCTTTCAGCAGTCTCAATTTTTTTTAAAGTGAGGTCGAAGCGAACGCTTAGAGGACTTTTGTGAGCGACCTGAGGGGCCACGTCGTGCCGATTCTGCTTGCAAGGTTCCCCCGGCGGAGTCACAACTGTATCGTGTATCGGTGTTGCCGACCTGCTCGCGCTCCAGCCCAGATGGTGTGCTGGCTTAGGAAATAAATGCACAAGCGGGTGTTCTCTTCTTACTTAAGTTCTCTCAAAAATTGTTCGAACGACTTCCCTTCTTGGTGGGTCTTTCAGAAAACATGGCGCTCGAAAGTCTCGTTGGCTTTCGTTGCACTGTACTCCTGAAACTTGTGGATCACCTCGGCGTAGTTCTTCCGGTTTTCCGTGAGTGTGAAGGTATTGAAGGCGTTCACAGCTTCAGGACCCGCCACATGCAGCAAGAGAGCCACCTTCTGCTTGTCTGTTCGAACCGTCGGGCCAGTCGCCGTCGTTTCGATGAACAACTCGACGCGTTGCATGAAGCACACCCAGTTGTCTGCCACGTTGCCCCAAAAAACATAGATCCTCGGGTGGTTTGAGCAGCTCCATAATATACGCAAAGGCTTGCCTGGTTCAAAAACCCATCGGGTTTTGGCACCATGACAGCAACACCATGACAGCAACAACAACCATGACGGTAACGCCGATACAATATCCAACATCCGAAATTACGATACACAGACACCAAACCCAGTTGTTTTGAGCTTTTGACGATCTACTTTTCGAAGTGTGAGAGGTCGTCGTACACCTAAAAAAGACCATTTTGTGCAATCCCCCGACTCGCCGATCATCCTCTGCTGCATGCGTCGAGCGCCGCCATGTTTTTGGGGAGAAGATAAAAAGCCAGGACGCGACATCACACCGGACTTCCGATTTTCGGTATTTCAAAAGAAGAGCCGTAATGCACTCGCAATCCCGATAAAAAGAAAAAAACATGTTTTACAAATGTTGTTATTAAATGTTATAGAAATGGCACTTACAAAGCTTCTACATTTTTAATATTTGACGTCACAATTAAATAGAAGCGAGGAGATTAGGAGCGGGAAAGCAAAACGCCAAAAATAGAAAGGCGCGCGCTCGCGTAATGAAATCGTTTTTCGCGTTGTGCTTTTTGTTTTTTTGCGTGTCTATGACTACTAGTTGCATCGTTTTAGACAAAAAAATACGACCTTTGGGGTGTCAGTGCCCCTTGAAAGAAGACAATGCAATGGTTGTTCAGACTAATAATGTAGAACTGGTTCACGCAACAAAATGGCAGGAAGTGTAAGTTAACAAAACAACCTGAAATGGAGCGGAGAACCGGCCTTTAATCGTGGAGACTCGAAAAACGCGACGTTCACGCACCCGGAAAGTCTGGAAGAAGTTCAGCCCGGATAATGAATGGCGCCTAACTTCCCCTGGTGCTTGCTATAAATCCACGCTAACCGTCAGCTCTACTCCCGCCTACTTTTTGACTGTGAGTATGCTCCGTTCAAGCCTAGGCAAACAGCGCGGACGCGACCGCAGGACAAATTAAACTCCTCTCTTGTATTACTTGAGCACGGTCACTGCGCGTGGATCTGAGCAAGACCGTGATCACGCGGAAGTTGACAGACATATGATTGGCCCAACGAGTTTATAGCGTCTCACCGCAGTGTCAGCTTGGTTGAACTGAGTGCAGTTCGGCCACTCGCTAGGCTGCAAGCTACGAAACCAGGAAGAACGAGATATGAACAAAGACAACATGGTATAAAAGAGGCGGGGCCACGTTGAACGTCGGTCGAGAACTACTCGTTCAAGCTCTCGTCCGTGAGCTCTTGACGTCAATGGCAGTATGTCACGTCATGACACGTGCTTGTTAAGGCGGGGCGGTCGCTGCGTGCTCGCATAAAGGTATTTTTTTCGCTGGTCGCGACACTACGTCAGGAGTAGACAGCGAAAGAGGAGGTAGCGGCTCACTAAGGAAGCCACATGACGAAAGAAATGGCGTCTAAATGAAAGCTGTTAGCAGACCTCGAAAGATAATATCGATGTCGAGGTGGTGTGAGGGAAACTGTGACAACAAGGGGTCCGGAAGCATCGTTTTTACAATCGCGAATAAAGCGAGTAAAACAAGCCAAACAATAAAGAGTCTTCGATGCGTTGCACTCCACGCCCAAGCGTCCGCAGCTAAAGGGAGTAGGATATTGTTTGGTAGGGCGAAACATATTTGATGTGTCTCGACGCCGCTTCAATGTCCCCTATCAGCAACCCGATGCGCAACGTTATAGCTAAACACGTAATTAACTGTTCGTCGATATGAAAAGCGAATATACCACTTCCTATAACAGATTAGTTGGAACACCTTTTTGTTGAAATGCGATAGCATTTAGAAAAAGCGATATCGCACTAATGCGTTATTGGGATAATGAGTCTGGCAGGTTATAACCACGAGCGTGACACTGGCACCCGTCTGCCGCTTTGCGGCGTACTCTCGTCTACCTTCGGCTTGTTTGCCGGTAGGGGCGCGTGGGGGTCCGCCATCCATTACGTCATGCGCAGGAAACGTTACTAGAACTCTCAGTTGGGAAACTCACCGCTGAAACCTGGGCCGCTGGCGTCCACCGAGACCGAGCTGAATACGACAACAGCGCCACTCTGTATCATTTCTCTTAACTGTGGTCGCCTTGAGCTTTTAGAAAGCATGTTTTTGCATAAAAACTAACAGAAAAAACTCTTTTTGTGGTAACTTTATTGGAGTTAAGTACAAATTGGAGGCGCGTGTTTTTTCTAAAATCTTTAGTCTGCAAGGATTTGCAGTATAATTAATGTTGTTTTTATACAACCGTGCTTCAGCCGGGATTTTAGGTGGGGCGTCCTGAGTAAGTGCATATTAACCACAGTAATAATCGTAGCGCGTCCGCTTGGGAGTCGGGGGCCGTACCTCGAAGCCCCTTCCACAGTATCTGTTCTGGCCCCAAAATGGCCTGTTACAAGGAAAATGTGAAGTCACGTGGAGTTCCTGGACTGGCCGCTGCGAGAGAAATGGCGGCGTTGGGATAGTCATTAGCTCGGTGCTCGTGGACGGATCGGTGCCACTTTTTCAGAGCAGTCTCTATGGCAGTTCCCAACTGAGTGGTTCTAGTAACGTTGTGCGCATGCGTTCTCTTCTAGATGGTATTGCCTATGCAAGAACGCAAGCAGGGTTTTGGGCCGCCATCTTGTTCATCCGCGTGTAGACAAGTACGTGCAAAAAGTTGGCCTGCGAAAGCTACGTTGACGCGGTTGCTACATGTGCTTTCACGGAGGGACCGACAGACAGTTAGGGCACCATGCTTTAAATAGCTTATACAGCGGAAGCATACCAGGCGTTTCTTGGGTCAGACAACTTCCCGCTGTCTAAGTCTAAGTGTTTACAACAAATTTCTCCAAAGCTGCTTCAAGTGTACAAGTTAGAGCTCCTGAAACTTTACCCTCCGCCATTTTAAACACTGCGCCCGTAACTTTTTTTTCTTTCGTAGTTTTGGGCTTTGTGAAGTCGAATTTCGTAAAGCCGTGAACTGTGACGTCACATGACATCACAATTTTGTCCGCGCTAAATTTAGCCGGAAAATTGATGTCACGTGACCTGAACACCAAATTAATTTCCCTGCTAAATATAGGGGTAAACATTACGTCACATAACTTCGTGTCACGTGACCTATACAAAAGTTAAGTTTCTCCGATAAAGTTAGCGAAAGAATCGACGCCACATGACCTCAACTCAAATGCAATGTCCACGCTAAATTTAGCGTTGAAACTGAATCGATGTTAAGTTTATGTGACGCTAAACGTTTGTGACGCAAAAACGATTCGCGTATCCAACATAATTACTTAGCAATTTGACACACTTATTTTCGCGACTGGTAAACTAAGCAAATCGTTACGCATGCTCACTATAGTGCCTGTCACGCTTTAATTTTTTTGTCTAAACAAGACCCTGGTTCTGCCTTGGCAGTCCCCAAACACAACCACGAAACACGTCTAACCAAGATGAAAACAACGTGTACTAATCAGACAACATTGCAGCAGCTTTCGCAGTATGCTCCCCGCCAAGGACCTGGCGAACGCCATGGGCTTCTCCTCTCAATCTCATTTGCACGTTTACATCTTTATCTTTGCCTGGGTGTTTCGAGGTGGCGGGCTCCTCCCTCCAATTATCCGAGTGACTCTGAACGCTCGAGTAGTCGTCAGTGTTAGGTGCACCCCGGGAGCTCGTGCGCCTAATGACATGCGATACGGGTTGAACACCATTCATTGGGCACTCTAAACAATCAGGACCATCATTTCCTACGCCGTTGTTTGGGGTGGGCAACGTAGATGTCGCGCTAGTTGTGTGATCAGTAATATGCGGAAACTATGGAACTTGGGTACGGTGAATTACACCGTGATATCCATCAAACTCCTCTTGTCCTTTTTCTCATTGTTTTATTGATGAGTGGTGTTTTCCCTGAGGACGGTACTTGCTTTTAGATGCACCTAACACAATTATTTTCTTTGGCTTTGAAGGTTTAATTGACGCTTATTTCTCAAAAAATATAAAAACCTGTGAAGAATTAAGAAATAAGAAATGGCACAACTATACGAAAATAAAACAAAAAAATCTAGATACTCGGTATTTGGCACCAACGCCGGAACTGTCTGTTTATCTCCTCTGGCAGAGTTTCTTTAATTTCTTGCAAAACCGCTTTTGAACTCGGCAAAAAAAGCTTGACATAGATTTTCCGGTCTGATATAAAACAAACACAAAAAAACAATGGATCGAAATAAAGAAGCTGAGAAAATAAGCCACGGACAAATCAATTTTCATGAAATCTATCCAGCGTGCTGACAAAACGTGGTAGCTTTAAGTTGGTGTCCCAGCGAATCACGGCACTTTCTTTCACTGAAACAGTCGCATATCTAAAAACAAACAAAAAAAAAACAAGAACAGCATAAACCGGATCTATAATACTCAAACACTCACCAGCGCAAACCATCGAGGAGCTGGGCAACCAGCTGTTTATTAGAGCACTCCTATAATGGAGTCTATCTCGGTTCTAGAAACATGTCGCCAGAACGCTCTCTTCGTCTGATGGGCGGCAGTGATAGAAACAAGTATTGTTGTCTCCTTGATTCGCCGCAGCCACTCTTGGGGGAAACAATGTGCTCTTCACTTCAACTTATTACCTCAACGACACCTTTCAAGCGGTATTACATAAGAGGTGGGGTAACAAAAACAATCGAACATGAATGTCACAGGTCTTCAATGCGAACTGTGAATGGTGAAATTTTCTAGAGATAGCTGCGCAGGCATCTACATTTATGGAATAAGGCCTAGCAAATTTAAAATAACCTCAATATAAAGGAGGGACCCTTATGTACTGACAGGGCAGCCGAGCTGTGCGGTCAGCTTCTTGTATTTCCTGGCCGTCGGCTTCTGGTAAGAAAACAGCGGTCAGAGCTGGACAAACATCGAGGGATCTCCATGCAGTACACGGCGCTCTGGTCCGACATTAGACACGATTGGGACCTTCGGCGTGTGGGGCTCTTACTCCTTTTCTCGTAGTGAAGGTACAAGTTTCTGGACGGCTTTATTTTTACGGAAAGTGGTCTGTCTATGTTTTCAACGATGTACAAAAACTCGAAGAAAGCAATCAAACAGCATAATTCTGTTCTTCATTTTCTTTCATTTTCTTTTTTCTTTTTGGTTGGTGAGGGGGGGGAGGTTGGTTTTAAGGAGGGGGCATTGAAATACGAAATAAGGGAAAAGACAGGCAAAAGAGAGCGAAGCAGAGTTCGAAGCAGAAATATACATACAAAGAGAAAACTAGAGACAGGCTAGAATAACGATAATAATCGCCGGTGGAAAGAGCAAAGGCTATCTTCTTGTGGTGGGCAAACACAATTAGGTGTATTGTGCACGACTGAAAAAATCTGCCTGGACTTAGCTAACCAGGAGTTAGACGTCAGTAGTGAAACCGCGTTTTAACAGCTGCTACCGGTCTAATACCAACAAGGGTGAACGGCCTGCATTTTAAAGCTTTGATGATAATTCTATTAGTGGAAAGGTCAAAACGACCTGGGCAAGAATAGCGATAATCATCCCTGGAGAAAGGAAAATAAGAGGAGCAATGGACAATTATAAATCTCCCAACACAGATACGTGACTCGTGCGTGACTGAAAAAGTCCATCTGGTTCTGGTGTCGAGCCAGGGACCTCTGCATTTTCAGTGGAGTGCTCTACCAACTGAGCTAACCACGAGTTAGATGTTAATTAATATGTGTGTCTATTTGACCCCTCGTTCTCCCTCCAGGGATTTTGATCGCTATTCTTGTCCAGCTCTTTCGCACCTTTCAATTATTTGCATCGTTATGTTCAACTGAAAAGGCAGGCCGTTCACCCTTGTTGCTATTAGACTGGTAGCGGTTCTTAAAACACATTTGCGCTACTTGAGGTCTAACTCTAGTTAGCTTAGTTGGTATAGCGCTCCACTGAAAATGAAGAGGTCCCTGGTTCGATATCAGGACCAGGCGAAATGTTTAATCGCGTACCAGTCACCTAGTTGTGTTTGGAGATTGTTGTTTGTACTTTGTCCTCCTTGTTCTCCTTCTCCAGTGACTTTTATCGGTATTCTTGCTCTGTTAGTTATGCACCTTTGTATTAATTACATTATCATCATAACCTTAAAATGCAAGGCTGTTCGCCCATGTTGGTATTAGACTGGTAGCAGCTGTTAAAACCCGTTTGCTCTGCTGACGTCGATATCCTAGTTAGCTCAGTTGGTAGAGTGCTCCGGTGAAAATGGAGAGGTCCCTGGTTTGATACCATGACCAGGCGGTTTGTTTTTTCAATCACGCACCAGTCACTTAGTTGTGTTTGGTGATTTGTGTATGTTCTTTGTCCTCCTTCTTCCCTTCTCGAGGGATTATTATCGTTATTCTTTTCCAACTCTTTTGCACCTTTGCATTATTATCACAAACTATAAAGAAATAAAAAAGGAAAGAGAAAATTTATTTAGAAAAAACAATTACACAAGTTTGATCATGTAGAGAAAGACTGGCGATCATGAAATGTTTTGAGAGTAAATTACTACCTCGCAGAAATTGGCGTAACGTAACTTGAGGCAACATGACGCGGTCACCTGACGTCACGTTTTCCTAAATTTATCGAGGAAATGGTAGTACTTTTTACGGTTTCTTGTGACGGTTTCCGATCCAATTCGGCTGACAGAACACATTCCGTGTTAAAACAAGGTTGAAAGACAAAACATAAAAAAGATACAGCAAGAAAGATAAGGAAAAAGAATAAATAACGAAAATTTATACAAAAAATACGTGCAACAAGAAAAAGTTATGAATAGAGTGCCATACAGGCAGAAAGAACGAGAAAGATAGAGCACAATAAAGACTGTTAAAGAGATAAAATAGTAATGTATAAAAATAAGAAAGAAAATCATCAAATGAAGAATACGGAGGAAAAAGAAAATAAATTGGAGCGATAGAGAGCAATTACTTAATCAGGAATAGAGAGGGAGCACAGCATACCGAGTTATGAGATTGAGAATACAGCAACCTTGGATGAGTGGAAGAGAGAGAGTGAAAGAGAGAGTGTCATTAAGCGTGTTCTATGCGCTCCATTCTGATTGCGTATATATTTTTTTTTCGAGCCACACACCCAAGGTTGGCAGAGATAACAAATATTCCGCAATGCTTGGTTTGTAACATTACAAACCCCGATTATATCCGCCAAATTAGGTCACAATACCAATATTACCAGAACCTTATCGCTCGACATCATCACAAGGAAAACACGAATGAAGCGTTCTTGGATGGATGGCTTAAGCACACGACGTCCCCGTAATTGACTGAGGGGCAGTTACGGATCGAACTCTGTTTCAGTTAGTCAATCACCCATCACTCATGCTATTGAAAACAAGAAAAAAAATCACTATGCTAAAGTAGTCTTTCCAAATATAAAATTGCGTAGGCGAGTTGGTCGGAGCACTGAGACAACTTGAGTAACATATTTATTCTTATACCGACGTCTTGTATTTTCTATTTTTATTTTACTGAATTATTGAACGAAATCACACACACACGAAAAAATCTCTGAAGAAAATAAATTACAAAGACCCTTAAAACGGCTAACGTGTCGGAATGCAAGCAGCATTCGTATACATGGCGTATTCCTACAAGCTGCGCTCCGCGCTGAGCTCGACCGTGCGGCCTCTGCGGAGTCTGCCCGGGCGAGCTCTGCTGGCTCTGCGGCCGGCGGCTCCCTCTCACCGGCGACCGGGCTGCTGGCCAAGTAGGGGGCTTCTCTGTGGGGTGGCATTCCTTGGAACACGCGCCACGCGCCAACCAACAGACGTGGCTGCTGCAGACTAGCAGGCTTCGCTCCTTGGGACAGGGAATTTAGGTGCCGTTTGGCGCGGCTACCAAAGGCTGGTAACGCCGGTTCGCTTCATGGGACCGTGACAGCAGTAAGGAGCTGACAGGCTTACCGCCACCTCATATCTGCCGGATTTATTCGCTATATGGGGACATCTTATACTTATTTCGAAAATATACAAGTAGACAAATGCTGACTAATGATGGGACCGCATAAATTAACGATCAGTATAGTGGTATTGATATATCCATTTTAAAATAATATGACTTTTAGACGCAAAGAAAGCAGCAATGTTTACCTGAAACAAGCAGATGGGACTCCAACTTGAAGGTAGACTCTCGAGAAAGGATTACAGACAGGGTGGATGAGCTTAATTTTATTTTGTGTTGAAAATATAGTGATATAAATGCCACTGTCATTAAATTTTTTAGTATTACTTCAATATATAGGCTCGCGGATGCATTAGCACAAAGGTAACTGGTGAACGCTGTCTATGGATATGCTCGATATCTAATGAACACCTTCATTTTTAAGGAGGATTGGGGGGGGGATGGGGGGGGGGGGGCGAGGAGTATAATGATCAACTACAAGCCCGGTAAAAAAATAGTATCACATTTCAAACTGCTTCCTGCATTGAGGAGGATATTCGCACCAGCCTACAGGTATTTCATTCAATTATTTTATTCTATTTTACCTCGAAGACGTCTAGCGATGACGCTGGTCTTATCACTCACATATTGTCTTACAGTGCGGGCTACCCGATGATATTTAGTCAACGAATGAAAAACAAGTTTCACGTGACGGCCTAAGCACCGTGTGCGGTTGCTTTGCCTACAGGTATTGTAGCATTTCTTGATTATGAAGATGAGAAATTTACCATTGAAGTACCACTTTTAACCTTGGGATTTTAATTAACTGCACTCACTGTAATTGCCTGAAAACACACCGCTACGTCTGCACGCACTAGGTGGTGAAAGTCACCACCCGGTTTAATTAGGATTTATAAGTATTCATATATCCATACATACATGTTGCGTAGCATTTTGTTAGTTGTTTTCGTTACCAAAAATAGATGCAAATTATATTAGTTGGCAGCAGTCCAGAAATGTTCAGTTCTTTGTGGCAAACCACGGTTGTCATAATTGCGTTTAGAATGCCGTTTATATATATATATATATAAAGTGTTTTTATTTCTCTTTTACCTTTTAAATTATTGTGAAACAAAAACTTCCAATCAGTAAACAAGTAAGATTCTGCTCTTTCGGACTGTGGCAAACACCAGGACGACGCCAGACACCCGGAGTGATATGTTGTGGTCGAAGAGGCTGTTGACTGTGACAATATTTTTGTGACTGTTTTTATACTTTTAAAACTTACAACTCCGTGTTCAATCACCAGCAAAAGCCGAACAGGGAATTATCTGCCGCTAAAAACGAATAATTTTTTGTATTTTGGCCGTCCGGTAGAAAAACAAAAGAGAAAGTTCTAGCAAAAAAAAAAATTTAAACAATCTTGTTTCACACTTCATAATCTTGAAAAGTTTATTTTAATCAAAAACATAAGTACGCCAAAATAAAAAAAATAAAAAGTATATACTTGTATTTCTTTGTTTGTTTAGAAACAAATTCGGTCATAAAATTCGCCGAACTCGCCTTTGTCACCGGAAAATACCAGACAGGTGAGAGTGTGGACGTATCGACTGCTGAACCACCAATATGCTGTCCGACCTTGCAATTATCTTTATAAAAAAATATAAAAAACTGCGTTTTGTCTAGTAAAAATATTAAACGACTACCGGAGGCTGGAGACCACGCCATCGTGATGCTATCTGGAAAATAGTTACAGATAAAGGAGAATCTACCCTGATACGTTCATTCAGATCCTAATCATTCGGTTTTGCAGTTCAACCTCTTTCTTTATGGTGAACACCAACTCATGTTTTGGAGCAAATAAACCCAAAGATATCATCGCTAAACAATGTAAACGCTTTATTGCAGTAGCCGCGTTGATGAAAGGGCCGCGCGATAAGGCTGGCTTATCTGAAAACGAACAAATGCACGTTTTTAACACTAATATCTGGTAGAGAGGAATAACCTTTATCAATTAGTAGGGGGAAGTTCTGCGGCCATCGCCTGGATAGTGCTCCCGTGAAATAAGCACCGTTCGGGTGTATTGGGTAAGTTAGTTTAGCGCTCTACACCACTTGCTGAAGTGTTCGAAATCATTGTTCTCCGAACAACACTCGCAGAGTAACGTTTGTGAAGATATATAGAAGATAAACATTTATACTAATACTTGTATCTTTCCTAATATAATTACCACGCACCGAAAAAGAGTCTCACAATGTACAAACACTCGGTATATAAAGCAACTGCACTCATCAAGTTACGAAAATAATATTCGTATAAAAATAATTATCGCAACCAGAAAAAAGAGAAGAAATATCTGTGCAAGATATGTTCAGCAGACGAGCTAAGAAAATGTGTTATAGTCGTATTTTTGTTTATTTTTATATACCCTCTTTGTTGAGAATTTGGATGTTTACGGCGCAGCAGCAACTACGGGCCATAGAGTGCAAACCTTTTGTTGGGAGCGAGGAATCGCCGTAGAACTTCCTTGGATTCGAGATTAGATGAAAGTTTGTTCAACTCGAACCACAGTTAGCGTTCTGCAAAGCATGCTTCGCCGCATCAAGGTGCATTGGGATGGTGAAGCATCTCTAGAAAATGAAGACTGGAAGGCAGTGTTCCGTCCACTGCATCAAAAGTTCAAAACCACGACAGCCTTTTCGCCATAAAACCATCTGAGGCGCTAAAAAAAATCGTGCAATAAATGACATCAAATAAAGTATATAAAGACCACATGAGGATTCAGGTGAAATCCAACACACTCCTTACGCGAGTGCTTTTGGAAACGCATAAATAAGTTGACAGGAGCCAAAATAAATGTGGAACATTGACACGTCGCTTACAAGCCAGCCGCTTTGATGCGAGTGAAGGGCCGTAGCGTTCAGAAGCTAAACGGAGTTCATATGACCGTTCATCCTTTCAAGGGTTGTCAAAAAGCAGACGACAGGTGTTGCACATGGAGTAACGCAGGAAATATATAAAACTGAAGTCAGGAGATAAACCAGACTATCTTCGAAACAAACAACGACGCAGACAACGTACACAGCGCAACGCTCTTAGCAGAAAAATGGATGGTTGTCTTGTTTTAGAGCGCAGCTACTGTAGGCACCCGTTTCATGGCTTGAGTGGCGTCGGCGTCGCCGTCGCCGTCGGTGTAACCGCGCGTTGCATTATGGGACGTTTTCCATAATGACGCCACGGAAGGTCATGAGTGACGTAACGAAGGTGCTCAGTGAAGGTCACGACGAAGGTCACGACCTTCACAGTGACCTTCACAAGGCCTTTACGAGCGACGTCACGAGGGTCACTAGGGTCACGAAGATGACGAGCAGTGTTGGTACACGTTCCTCAAAAAGAGGAACGGAAAGGTCGTTCCTCGTTCGTTCTGATTTTTGGAACGCGTTCCCGTTACAAGTTCCATCTGCGAGAAAGTAACTCGTTCCCAATACAGGTTAAAAAATGTAACTTATCTTTACTTATACGTTACTTTTGTATTTAAAGAATTACCAAATTTAGTTAAACCCTTTCTTCTTTTTTATCCCATCTATCCTCGAGCTTGTAAGGATGAGCTCTCTGAAAGAACAGTAGGAAATGATGCTACAGGATGACTCGCTCTACTTACCGGTTATTTACTATTGAACCTCGGCCAAAATAACGCACCGCACACACATAAAAATTAATTTTGTATCGTTTCCTGCAAAATTAACTATTCAGAAAGGTAAACAGCGCTCGCGATCACCAAGTTTCACATTAGACACTTTCTGAAAACCATAAAAAAGCAAATTCACTCTATTTTAGGCAAAAACTTAATCTCGTCATTTCCCCCAAAGTTTTTAGTACACGAATGTTTGTTCCACGCTTCGGACCCCTATATTTACATAGATTTGGTAGTAAATAAATTCATGAATCGGTAGCAACTGATGTTGTTGAGAAAACTTGTAGTTTTCAAAGTTAAAAGAAAGTCTGCACAGCCCAAGCAATACCACTTCCGCAAGAGCAACTTTAAAAATACACTTACGCGCCTGGAAAGCTAAAACTGGCAAAAACTGTACATAACATGAATGTAAAATAACAAACGATTAACCTAGACACAGAATGCAAAACTCCCTAGAGTTGCTGAGCATGAAAAGAAAAGAAATAAAACTTACCAGGACATGTTTCTTAAGGCGAAAGCCTTATGTGTCATTGTTCAGTCCACCTTCAAAGACCTCGAGCGTTAACACGTCGACGACACGAAAACGACGAAAACACGCCAAACGCGCGTCAAAGTGCGTCGTCAAAAAGCGTGCGCTGTCTTTGGAGGTTCGCTATCACCGGGACAACAGCCGACGCCACCATCCGAGTGAGCACGGCGCCAAACGCGCGTCGTCAGAGAGCGCGCTGTTTTCGGAACTTCGCTATCGCGTTTACATCGGCGCTTGGGATTTCGGCTTCGCGTCGTGTTATCGATGATGATAACGATAATAATAATAATCAATCAATCAATCAATCAATCAGTGTTTATAAAAATGTCCAGGAACAACCGATCGGTCTTAGTGCTGGCACACTTAAAAAACGAGCAAAGACACACATACACAAGAGTGCAGAAAGGGATAATAATAATTATTATTAATATAATATTAGTAATAATAATATTAATAGTTTATGTCTATTCTTTATAATGATGGGCCCGAAGAAAAATAGCTGCCGTAAGCAGCTTGTTTTAGCTTAACATAAGAGACCCTGTGTGCTTTTTTTAAGTTTGCCGCAGATGTCTTGGAGGTTTGATCGTCTTAGCTTGACGTGAGGACGCCTACCTGGACGTCGACAATCATTATGGCAGAAACCACTCTCACTGGGATGCACTCACTTGATCGAACGACATTTTAGCGAACGCCCACGCTCACACCGAATGACACTTTAGCGCAATAGTCGGTCCCAGCAAAGCGGTGTTTACGAGCGGGCCAAGTGGGTTAACAATTTGTAATTAGCCGCCGCAGACTGTTGCCGCGAAGCGGACGTAAGCGCAGCGCGGGGGTGAGTTAACACGCACCCCAGTTATTCGCTAAAAACGTCTCCCAGCTCGAATATTGCTGTTCGCTAAAAGCGCCATTCGCTCATGGGATATGGAACCCCACTTTACTATAGGAGTAAGACGAGTTCGATGATGCCCTCCGAAGAATGCGCCCGTGTTTCAGCGCGTACGCTGAGATACCGCCTCCCAGATAAAGATGCCACCTCGGAGAATTGGTTGCTGGCTGGCTGCTTGTGGCCCTCATCGGGAACCGGCGCCATTGTCATCTCGTTCTTCTACACGCGGATTATTGTTCACTCGGTCCGACGCTTTTAGCTCTCCATCACGCAGTGTTGGGTCTATTCACCGACAAGAACTGTTGTATACCGCTAGATATCGTCAGCCGCACCGTTCGTGTCGTCTTGTAATGTGCCGCCGCAGCCAGTCGCCGCGAAGCGCGTGGGCCGAGGATGGCCTTTCTTGAGCAGATCAGAAATGCGAGCCCCGCCGGAAGCTAGGCATGCCATGGCGGCGGCTTTTTTCTAACTAAAATGAGATACCCTGTTTTACTCGGTAGAGACACCAGGGAGGCTCGCGGCAAGAGTAAATGCGCGCCTGTGTTGAGGCGCATTGATGCGCATCTTAGACGACCCTTCACGATTGTTGTTTGTTGTAGCCCGCCTGCACCCTGCATTTTGCCAATCGAAGACCCACAGCATAATCACTTGAATAAGTAGGAAAACAGTTATCGAGATCCTTCTCTTCGTAAATATACTTTTTTTATACCCTTTAGTTTTCACCTTAGAAATAACATAAAAATTACCCCACTGGCCAAAAAAGAAAAGGAACGTCGTTTCTTTTTCGTTCCCGTGAAAATATAACGAGTTCCCACTCCAGTTCCACCGACGCAAAATGGAACGTCGGCTTTCCTCCGTTCCTCCTAAAGGAACGCATTCCAGAACGCCGTTCCTTGGAACGCCGTTCCGTTCAACACTGGTGACGAGTGACGTCACGAAGATCACTCGTGAAGGTCATGACGAAGGTCGCGACCTTCACAGTGACCTTCACGAGGGTCACTAGGGTCACGAGTGACGTCACGAGGAGGAGGAGGGGAAGGAGTGAGGGAGGAGAGAAAGGAGAGGAGAAGGAGGAGGAGGGGAAGGTGAAGAGAGAAGGAGGAGGAGGAGGGGGATATCCTCTTCTCCGTACCTTCCCTCCTCCTCCTCAAGAGCTGCTTTCTAAATCGGCGTTACAGGGAATTGTAAACGTCTAATTTTTTATGTGTTTTTTCTCGAAAGTAAAAAGTAGGTCAATAAAAATGCGCTCATGATGTAAAAAAGTGCAGGCTCCCAAACTAGCTTAAAAAAAACATCGATTTTCCTCAATACGCCCTTTGAATAAAACGCACACAGGCACGGGATTTTGTATTCGCATTAGTAATGTTGAGCAGTGTACAGTGCAGCCGAAAAAAATCAGACAATGAAGTGATCGACGTACGAAGTGAATAACTTTTATGTACATCACAAAGCGGGCTACGTCAGAGAAGAGAAACGAATCCAGGAACGCACAAAGCAGACGACGCAGGAGTCCAAAGACATGAAATATCCAAATGAAGCAGGCAGAACAAAAAGAAGCCAAAATGCAAACCGGGCCGCTTTGAGGTAGAGAGACAAAGCAGATAGTGTACAAGCCAGGCCACGAAGGGAGTAGACAAAGAAGTGGTTTATGTTCTGAGCAAGCGACGTAGCAAGTGGGTTATAAATGCGGGAAATTTTATCCACGCAGGTAGTAGCATGCGTGCATTCTCAAATGTGGCCTAGTTATCGACACAAAGATCGTCAAGCCTCCCCAGCGCCACTTGCGGCGTGAAGAAGCAAAGGACCACGAGGTTCCTTTGACGATCCTACTTGCCCTATCTTGTCTCCACTGCGTTTCATTTTCAGTCTTATCGCAGCCGGCGCTATGATTCATCGGAGCAATTCAAGCAGCAGAAAAAGTGCATCGTCAAGGCATTGCTCTTCGTGAATTCGCTAGCACCAACTAAAGCAATCACGCAAAAAAAAAGCAGGACCACGGCTTATTTGTTATGAATAAATGAGACCGTAGCCCATTAAATCCAGATATGAAGACTGGGTAGAAGAGGAAAAAGCAGAAGAGCTGGGCGCGTGTGATTGGTTTCCTCTCAATTCGATGCCTTAGTGTTGCATTCATGTAAACGCAGCCAAAAATGCTGTGTCAAAGGGCATACTAAATTTAACTAGATCATTTAAACACATTGTTTTCTATGCTCCATTGTCCACTGAGCTGAAAAGGAAGTGGAAGACACGCTCATTAGACCATTCAACCGCTTTTCCACATTGCGTGATCAAGCTCGCTGAGCATAATCCAGCCCAGACACCAGTGAGAGACAATTAAAGTCAGATGACGGACTGACCCGGTATATACACGGGTTCCACCCAACCGTCAGCTTAACGGTGAACCGAGTGTAGTCGTTTTCTCGTTAATTTGAAACCGGTCATTATGTCAGCCCTTGCCGTGCTTGGAATAGCTTGAACGTTTGATGTATAAAAGATGTTTCCTCCACCACTATTGCTCCTAAAAAAAAAGACACCAAAATATTAAGTAGAAGGACTGCATACGATAATATAAACAATTCATACAAAATATTGTCACCTGAAGTAAGCAACAACACCGGCCCAATGAAACGGCAGAGAAATCAAGCAAAAACAAAGTGAAAGCCTCATCCGGGCCCATTCACTATACACTCGGACTGCTCGACAGCTGGCGCGCAGTAGGACACAAGATACCCTCCAGAAGCAAGGGAAGAGACGGCACCTCCAGCGAGCGTGACCTGGGACCAGAATGATCGGAATTAGGACTCAACCAAGCGTGTCCGACCGGCAGCCTCTAATTTCGCCTGGCCAAGAGTCAGGACGCCGTACCCTATGGGCACCGACATGTCAGCGACCAAAATAAAGTCCACGTGAACAAAAAAAAAAAAAAAACCTTGCCACACTTTTTTTACGGTGTATTTTTAAAATATTTTTGCCAACTTGCACTCTTGCAGAAAGACTTTTTTTAGACTCTACCACGTCTTTAAATTTTCTTTTATTCCCTCTTTAGGGCTGTTCTTTCTTAAACATTTCTTCAATGAGGCTCGCGGAAGTACCACTCACCAACTTTGCGCTTTTTCGGAAGGACCCCTCGCTTGGCGTTCCCTCTCGAGCTGCGTTCGTAGAGCACAGTTGCCAAAACGTTACTTCATTCAGGAATAACTTCTTACTCTAGAGAAGACCTAACTCTTTCTTGACTTTACCTCTCCAGTGGCGTTCGTGAGAACACTCCTCCTTAACGTTCACTCCATTCAGAAAATAACTTCCTACTTTAGAGGAGAGATAGCTCTTTCTTTACTTTCCCTCTTCAGTAGCGATCTTGGAACACCCTGCCTTTAAACTTTACTAAATTCAAGGAAAAGAAGTTTGTTGAGCCGCTCTTAGAGATATCTCAATGAAAGCCCTTCCTTAAACGTTCATACCTTATGGAAAACCCTTTACTAACACTTTTTTTTTCAGTGAAGATAACTGAGAAGCTCAGCAGAACTACTTTCTTTACCGTATTCTTCAAAAGCGTGCTTGCTAACTACTTTCCCTAAAACTTTATTTTACAACGTCATCTGTTAGTGGCGTGAGCGTAAACGAAACAGTTTCCCCGCTTAATTAGGAGAAAAGTTATTGTCACGTGAACTGATGTCGTGGGACCGTTCAGACAAATTCGTGTTCCCCGCTAAATTTGGCGGAAACATTTACGTCACGCGACCTCTGCACCAATCCGAGTTTCCGCTAACTTTAGCGGAAAACTTTACGTCACGCGACCTGTGCACAAATTCAATTTCCCCGCCAACTTTGAGGGAAAATTGATGTCACGAGCCTCAAAAATTTCTGATTCTCCCGATAAATTTAGCAGAAAAATTGACATCACGTTAGATATACAGAATTGTATTTCCCCTCAAAGTTTGGCGGGAAATTATATGTCACGCGACCCGACGTCACGGGGCCAACGGACATGTTCAAGTTCCCCGGTAAATTTAGTCAAAAAATTTACATCTCGAGACGTGTCTAAGCCAAATCAACGCAAAGGCATTTCAATATCAGATCACCGTATGACCCACGATTGACGCAATGTCAATCGATAGTCATTGTCATAACGTCGAAAAAAGCAGCAAAGCTGCCGCACTCTAAACACATCACGTAGTTTGGTCGTTGCGCAATATTTTTTCTAAAACCCCCTTTCCCTATTATACCGTTTCCTTAGCGGCCTCATTTGAAAAAAAAATGTTTCCTGGACTCGTTTTTGTTAACTAATGCAGGCGCAGTCGCAGAGCTTCGATCTGCTTCGCGCTCGACTGCTCCCGATTAGGGGAAGAGATTGGGAAAGAAAGGGACAAGGGAAATTGCGGGGGAGGAATCTAATGCGCCGCCTTACTGTGTAACCGACCGCACAAAGAACTCAGTCCCTTTCATCGCTCTTTTTTCTTCTAATTTTGTTTAATATTTTCTACGTGCAGCTTGACCACTACTGTAACCAGTGAAACCTGCAAGACCACTTTGTTACGTGATGCAACCTCGTATAAAGCACTGCTTGGCTGCGTAACTGCCACTGACTTTGCTGTTCGCGAAATTAGGCTCTAGTTCATTCGGTATAAAAGGGGGTTAGCTTTGTTTAAAGAAAGTTTGGCCTTTGGCTGCGTGCAAAATTAATAGTAAAGGGACCTCGTGCGGTAATGCGAATCATGCCCCACGTTTGGCGCAAAGATCTGCTAGGTTGTTTTAGAAATAAACATATTACAAATGTATTATTAATGCATCTTTGAGCATACCCCTCGTGTTTTGCTGGTGATAATAAAGTTAGCTTCAACGTCTGCATTTGTGATATTCTATGAGCGTGAGACGTAATGGACGTCATTGCAACCGTTTGCCTTTCCCATAGAAAGCGTTGAAGTGGTGCAGCACACCTTCAGCGAGAGGTTTGAAGTCGCGTGCCGAGTTCAAATTGTTTTGGCCATTTTACAAAAAAGCGCTTTTCGCCAGAAATTTGGTGAAAGTATAAAAATATCGTGACTTTGAAGTGAAAAATAAGCTCCGAAAATTACGATGGACATACTTAAATGCCGTACCGAAGACATTGGTTGGTGTCTTCAAGGCGGGTACTCTTATTTTCATGGTATTCTATAAATTATCATATATAGCAATAGAATATTACAACAGCGTTTGTTAATATTTTTACTATCACGCCTTTTGTTTGCTTGTTCTGTACATGCTTAGGGAATTAGCGAGGAATGTCTACTGCGGCAGAAAGAATTGTTTCACCGGCCTGTACGCGTTCTCGGATAATTGTTTAGTTTTCAAGCAAGCTCGGACCAAGATTATAGCTAGAGTGCAAAATTCAGGTCCCAATTATCAAATTATATCACAAATAGACAGATAGCAGACTTCTGGTGACTCAAAGCGTAGCAATCATCCGATCTTGTGTAGCAGTAATGCGGATTCTTGGGCGAGTTGGTACTGAAACTTTGGGGCATGATAGCGCTTCAAGACTGGAACGAGAGTAAGAACGGGAAAACACAATGCACTAGCTGCAACTTTTTAATCCTCAGATTCTGAGGAGTTAACAGTTGAAGCTTTGCAAGGATTAAACAGTTGAAGTTAGCTCTTTGTGTTGTCTCGTTCTTACTCTGTCCCTGTCTTCAAGCGCTATCATGTTCTCACAATGTTACAGCTTGTATTATACTGCTAGATTTTGTTTTCGTTGATACGAAAGCACTAACTATCCCGTGAAGCAAAGCCAAAACACGCTGTCTGCTAGCCAGCAAAAAAAAAAAACGCGAAAGAAAGTTTTTTAATTTTTTTATGGTTGAAAAACGATTCTAGATAGCCATTGGCGGTGCTTCACGAGGAGCGCGCACTCGGCTGCCGCTCTCGTGTCAGGCGTTGCGAAGGAGGGGGGTGCTGCGGCCGCTTTTGCTCCTCTCGTCACCGAGGAACACGACGGCGCCTGAGGCATCTACATCGTCGGTGGCTGCAACCTGAGCAGTAGCGATACGCTGGCTGTCCACGCAGTACTCCGAGACGAACTAAGGAGCGGAAGAACGACATTTATGCTTTCGTATTCACAACTCCCAAGTGCTTAGGGTATCCACGAACTTTTTTTACTTTAATTGTAAATTTTTATATGTTTGAATATAGTAAGTAGCGCAAGAAACGTAGATGCGGCGTGTCAAAGACGCATGTATTTATTAGCATTTTTTCGACAAACGATTTCGAAATTTGATGCCAGAATAAACTTTAAATATGGAATGTTGTTGCTTAAGCGGAAACTGATTGATACTGCAAAAGCTCTGGCTAGTCGACCTCTGCCTAAAAAGCGTGGCAAATTTATTTTGTCTCGTTGCTTTGCTTAAATAAGTACCAAGCCGGTAAAGCGCTAAACTGGTCTAAGTACCAATAAAAATGAGTCCGATTACACAGTTTAATCCTCCGTGAGTCGTCGTTCCTTCTTTTTTCTCCATAATTTTTACTTTTTTGCTGTCTGATTTTTTTCGGACGCTGCTTTAGCTTTCATCACGTACTCAACAACTCGTAGTTTTTCTGATATCGTCATAACTGCTTTCATATAATGCATTGTAACAAAAAAGCACCCGATTAGTGGTTGCGCGTGCTCCTAAAAAATCAAGCTTGAACCTGAAGGTAGTGAACAATTAAAAAAAATGGCACCTGGTGGGTTTTGTTGCCTACAGAAATAGGAAGATTGCTCGCAAACGCAACTCGAATGCAAATTAAAAAGACACCGGTCGCAAGGCGGTAGGATTTGGCCCTATTTACGCACGCGCGAATTTATTTTGTTTTTAATGATGGCAGAAACTTTCCACGAGCAAATTCACAAACAATCCGATAGTGTTCTACCGAATGATTGAAAGGAAACCAAATCACGGAAAAAGAAAAGCGAGAATGAAAGCGAGAAAAAACAAATAAAGGTTATACATGCTCTGTTTTACTTTGAGTCCGACAGCAGCCAACTCTACGATTTGATAGACACAACTAGACGGCGCCAAAAAGTGCATCGTCACGGTGCTCATCGCCGCTGTGTGTTCACTCGCTCCGACTGAACAAATCACGCATGGCGGGTGCGCCGTGATCCTGCGATTGTTGCTATACGTGATGATTGGTTCTAGCCGGTCACAGCAGATGAGCTCCCCCGCACCGAAGCGTTGGCTACTGGGGGACTTGAAGCAAAGCAGAGTATAGAAAAGTAAAGAACGAAACAACCCGGAGAGCACAAGGACGTGAGAATACGTGTGACCTTCGAGATATCAATAAGAAAAGTTATTTCACAAAACCCCAAACATGATAAAAAAACGCAAAAAAAACATTCTGGACTCTGGTATTTCGCCTTTAAAAGTGGAACGCGATAGCTTTATTGGGCCCTGTTCGCATGGCCTTCTCATTCGCCGTGCGACTGGGCCTTGCGTAGCCAAGTCAGTTGCGTGTCTGGCTTGCAGCCGAAGGGGTTCGAATCCCGCCTAAAATTCTTAGAACATTTCTTTGGGTCAAAATAACTACTTTATCAAGTGAAATTACTTCAGACGATGCGGCGACCTTTAATTCGATTAGCGATTACAGGTCGTGAGTTAGTCACTTTTATTGCACGCGTGACGTAACGGTTCACGGGAGCGTTTTGGGCTGCTTGAAGTATTCGCGCGAGGTCATGTGGTTGTGACGCCATGACCCTATCGACCAACCGGAATTTTCGCGCTCACGACACCGACGCAGGCGTTTCTGCGAAACGAGCTCATTAAAGCTATCCCGTTAAAACAGAACAAAAAATGACCCAAAACAACGACAAAAACAAAACAATATATTGCAATATGCCAGTTAAGTCTATTCTTTACGAACAGAACGCTTGCTCTGCTACTGGCCTCCACATTACCGGGTGCCGTGCACATTGTAGTGTACCATGGTATGATCACAAACCATACCCGAGAAAGGACAGACATAATCTAATCTTTCGGCACACTCCCTTTCTTAGTTTTCTATTTCCAAAAAATATCACTTTTTCTTCCTCCCGAAAAAAAAAAAATAAGACAAAAAAGAAAAAAGTAAATAAAAGTGCATTACGCTTTGCTTCGCCCCTAAATCCAGAGAACGGCCGATACTGCGAGATGACGAGACTCAATCGGGCAGCCCCAGAAAGCTCAGCATCCTGGGATTCGTCATGCTTTTGTGCGTGCGTATTGCATCATCACTGAACCCATCATAGAGAAAGAATAAGGCCTAGTGACCTGTGCTTTTTCCTCTGTTTGATTGGCACAATAACCTCGTAGGGTCCGCTGCTCCCTGGACTCAAGCTGAAACGAAGCTATTACCTTATCCCAGACTTGCACGTAATCCGTTACAAGCAACGAAATTACTTGTAATTCCTTACATTTAACAGTACAGCTTAGAAACGGAATAATTAGAAAATTCGGTAGAGTAATTTTAAAGGAATTCCCCTTACTTTATTTATGCAACAGGATTCGTTTGCAAATCCCTTACACTTTTTTTCTCCACCCTCCTCCCCCATCCTCCCACCAAATTTTTTTTTTATTTTTTTTTATTTTGGTTACGCGCACATGACATCCTGTGCTTCTTGCGCTCCCTGGTTAGTGATGAGATTAATTTGATGAGAAAGGAAAAAAATACGTGCTAGCCACGTGCTCGGCTTGATGGGAGGGATGACGCGTTATCGGGTCGATTGCTTGTATGTTTCTCGTTTCAAGTTTACTTGCTGAATGGCGCAAGAAGTAAAAATATAAATTACAACATCTTATCGAGGGGAACCATGGGGTGATGCGGAGCATCGTGGATCGTTATTAACGGTGTTGGTAACGTTAATAACTTGCGTGTTATTACGTTGTTAACTTTGCGTTGGTTGCCAAACATCGCGTGAACGTTGTCGGAAACTCCGCGATGCTCCGCATCACCCCATGTTTCCCCTCGGAAAAAGATGGTGTAATTTTTTTAACGTGCATCACGCAGTAGTGATCACACGAACGCGTGCCGGTACGAAAAACAATGG
>JAZHYW010068395.1:0-11263 GCA_037355805.1 Ixodes ricinus
TACTCTGGATAGCTCGTGGCATCGGCCGCGGTCATATAGGGAGTATTCGCTGGCGGCCATAGCTGTGTGCCCGAATGCTGAGCGCGTGCTGATGGCGAGCTTCCCCAGTTCATTTGCAACGTGCATTTTACACCATCAAGGTTGCCGGTCTTAGCAGCCTATTATTGTGAGCTCATTTTGAGCATGGGCTCTAAACATCGCCCTGAAATATGGCGTCCAGTAAATACCCATATACACCTGTAAGGGAAAGGCATGCGCGCGGCAGCAAGGCACTGCGCGTTGTCATGGCATCACTATGTCCTACAAGCGTCGTGTCAAAACCATTCTCTAGCCTAGACGTCAATGAAATCTCGCAATTCTCCAACAAAGCCGTTGGGCAAAACCAATCTGGGCTGAATCCAGTGTCAAGCAAATGGCGGGGGGCGTGGCGCACGCCGTTTGCTTGATACCCCTTTCTGTGGCTGTAAAGCCAGCGCATAGTCCCGGAGACAATTTCAAGCATGGCGGCCGGGCTGGTGCCTCATGCGCGCAAGCACGTGTATAGCGGGCGCGTGGACGTGGATTTGGCAAGTTTGCAATTACACAGGCTTGCTCGCACAAGCCGAGACATAGCAGCCGGCGGCCAGTTGTCCCGCTGGCAATCGTGTTTATAGTCGTAGCCTCCTCTATAGAGGAGTATAGAGGAGGCTATGGTATCGTAAGAGAGACCAAAGCTTTAGGCGTCCGTGCACTTGCGCAGCCTGAGCGCGGCTCAAATCTGTACACATGCACTCTTCGCTTTTTTTAAATGATATAGAAATCAAGCTGGATAGGAGCCCTTGGTCACTCTGCTCGGATATCTCGCTGCCATTGCTCGCTGCTTCGGTTTTGAAAGTGAAAGGAAGGCGTGCGGCGTTGAGACGTTGCGCGTTGTCACGGCATCACTACGTCACATATGCATAGTCTCATCGTCTCAGACAAGCCTGCGAACAACTTGGTCTTCTTCAACGGTACACGTCATCCCACCCGAATGGCGCCCACTCACTAATTTGGCCCGTGCCCGGAAAATGGAGCGTCTTTCAACGCGTTGGCTATAGACACGACTCCCAGCCGAACGTTGACGCTGCGCTCGTGTCCGATTTGTTTCTGCGCTCGATCTCATTGTGATGACTTCAATATTCTAATGCACAGGCTTTGATTGTTTCAGGTGGGTTTATTCAAATCCATCTCCAAACTGCAACAAAATCTTGGAGTTATCCGGCAAGACCAATCTCACCCGCATCCGTTGTCAAGGTATACGCGCGTGCACCGTGCACAATTCGCTTGGCACAAATGTAGCACAACTTTGCCTGGCTATGACGCCAAAGGCGCCCGTGCAGTCGAGCAGCCTTTGAGCGTCGCTCAAAGCTGTACACGCGCGCTCTTGACCTCAGAAATGCCCCGCACCTCAGCACGCTTATACGTTTCACGCGAGCAATAAATATGAAATAAAAATAAAAATAACATAAAAATACTATTTCATTAAAAGCCAGAAAGAACCCATTGTTAGCGTTTTGGTAAAACGCTAAATCTAATACATTATGTGTTTTTTAACGCTTTATTAGCGTTATTGAGCAGACGCTGAAAGATGCTTATAAACCGTTTCTGTGTTTACAAAGTTACAGCCCAGACTGCTATGATTTTTCGTCATTACGAAAGGTGAGCAAAGCACCCACCACCCGCACGAACACTGTGGATCGCACCGGCCAGAAGCCCTTTGTTTACAAACTGCTGGACTGTCAAGATCACACTGCTACAGTGGACTGGAGGAGGGGTAGTGAGATCTGACCCCGACGCAAGCCGTGCGTTGTTCTGAAGCGGCGAGCGTGGGAAGGTCCCGGATGTACGGGGCGGCGCTGCGGTAGATGGGCTGGAGGAGAGGTTCTCAACCACTGATGTTTCGCGGAACCCTTGTGGAACCTGGATCGGCGGAGACGATGGAGGACTCCGTTTGTGGTAAGCGGAGGGGAAAGGTTTAGGTTGATTATGGTAATGAGTTAAGAAACAAATAAAACTAAGGCCTAGTGTAAAGTAGACTTCTCAGAGACACGAAAAAAACTCACCCGAAAATTGGATCGTTTCATGTCAATAAGAAAAAAATACATCTTTAATTTCCGGGCTTGCCTGAAAAGGCAGAGCTTCGCGGACCCCTAAATGGTGCTCGCGGACCCCAAGGGGTCCGCGGACGCCCATTTGAGAACCACTGGGCAGGAGGAGCCAAACGTTCCAAGGGTCTTCGGCAAGCAGGTTTGACTTCGCTGTTTGGCAGCGCGAACTGGCTCCGGTTAAGATCTTTTCCCCGTGTTTTCTGTCAGTTATGCCGAATAAAGTGCAATGCCGAATCGACTACGGCGACAACGACAACGACGATGATGTCGACAACGCCAGTAGCGCAGCAAATGCAATGCGAAGCATGCGCTACTGCAGCCCATGCTTTAGTGGCGCCCTCTCGTGCCATTCACACGATGTGCGGCAGTCGCGAGCGCTCGCTGAACTCACTACCCCTCCCCTAGTTCACGTTAACACTGCTCATCGTACAATCTCCAATGCTCAGCACGCACGTGTTCGTCGATTCCGAAAGCGAGCAAAGCACCCACCGTACGTACGAGGGCTGAAAATGGCACCACGGTCAGAAAATCATCTTTACTTAAGACCGTAACTCGTGCATAATTTGACGCTAGTCATTACAGGCTCGCATCTAAAGGCTGAACTCAGTCGAGAAAAGAATAACAGAAAAATTTGCGCTGGAAACATTTATTACAACACGCCGCTGCGTAATCGACGGAAACCAAATTCCATGCGGCAAACAAGCGATGAACGCCACCAGAACCATTACATGATGTCAAGGCGTCAGTTGCGTGAGCGACATCATCTCCACACAAATGACGCACTTGTAAACGCTGAAAACTCGAGTGCAAGTCAACGCAAAACAACATCAGCGAAAATGGTGTTCAAAAACACGTTAGAATTCGCGCCTTTCAGCGATGGTGGTGCCGCGGTGTGAGAATCATCGCGCCCCCTTTAGCTCCTTGATGATCGGTTCACAATAAAGATGCCTGCCTATACACCTTCCTGACGTGACAAAATAAAGCGAGGCTCTAATACTGCTCGTATATGGCGAAACTATAATTACTTACGCGTCGCAGACCGAGCCTCGTACTGCTACTCTACGGCGATCATCGAGATGAGAGCCATTTTTATAGGCGCCAAAGCGCCCCTTATAGGTCGTAAATGTTGCGAATGGTTGGAACGTGGTTGCGACTTCAAAGCCAATCGGAAATTGGAGCCATTCTTTTTTTTTTTTTTGCTATAATACTCGTGTTCGCGCCGGCCGTTGGCCCCTGCCTAGTGGCGGACACCGGGGCGAACAAAATCTTCCTCGCCTATACTTCGTTTGACCTTAGGGAGTTTTCGTAGATCGTTTCCGCTGTCCCGCAACGCTCTCCGCAACCCGCTACGAGATCCGGGTTTCCACAGCCAAGGCCATCGGCGCGCAGGCGCGGTAGCGGCTTCTTCGCTGCGGAGGGCTTAGCGGAGAGAAGAACGCGGTCTACGAAAACTCCCTCTTATCTTGTACCGCAGCGAAGGCTAGAAGCGCGAGCTCATAGCGTTGGCAGCTGCCCTTGGTGCACGAGAGCGTGTGCCGCCGAGATGTGCCCTAGAGCAAGGAGCTCGCGCTTCTTGCCTTTCCTGCGGTACGACACAAGCTGAAACAGAGTATAGAGCGGCGCCGAACAACCCGTGGCCCAAGCTCACCCCGAGCGCCCGATCTGCATGCGCAGCTACGAGCATGATACTCGTTAGTATGTACGAATGTACATACTAACGAATATAATGATTACCGTAACGGACACGCTGTGCAATGCGTGCAGTATGCGGCGCTTGCTCGTTGCAAAGAGTGTCTATTGGGGAGGAGATCGAATAGTCACGCCTCTAGCGGTGCGCTTCAGCTGTGGGGACAACAAACCGTATTTTCTTGTTTGTTTTTGATCCGAGAAATCGAAGATGACAAGGCCGCTCCTCGTGCGAAGGCCGCTCCTCGTGCGACCAAAGCACTGGTCAGAGCGAAGCGCTCGTGGCCAGACCGTGCTCGACCAGGTTCAATTTCTTTGTTATGCTGTGTTGGTAAACACCGGGCTGTGGGGAAAAGCTCGATAAGCGCCCCTATAGTTCGATCTCCTGCCCAATAAAACAAACACAGCCCCCCCCCTCCTTAAAAAAAGTGTAGTATTGTTATTTTTCAGTTTGACAGGTGGACCGCCCACCAGACCTCCAGCCTCCGCTTCGTGCACGTCACAAATTTGGTTTCCTCTGTAAATCCAAGAGCTTGCTCGATGCGAGTACCGACACCTGCTGCAGGTTCCAGTGCTGCACACTCGAGAAGCAAATGTTGTAAAGTTTCGTCCGCATCACTGCACGCACTGCACAGCGCGTCCGTTACGTTGGTGTCATATCTTCTTCTGTACAGACGGGTACGCAAGACACCACCGCGGGCCTCGGCGAGGAGTCGACTTCCCAACGTATTTCCACACCAGGGGATAGAGCGATGTCGGTCTTGTTGGACGCGTAGAGGTGCATACTTGAATTCTCTTGCATGTCTGCCCTCCAGCGGTCCGCCCTCGGCAGTCTTTATCTACCCTCAAACCATGGCAACCCAATCTTTCTTTGTAGATGGCTCGTCGGTCATTGAGAAGGCACCATACTTTGTACCAAGTCGAATGATTCGACGCCTGCACGTTGTGTGTGCGTTTTTTAGATGAAGGAATACGAAAATCCTCCTCGCCCAGCAATCTCCATTCGTATGTCGAAGTCGGGCATAATATTCAAGTTCGCTGCTGGCTTCACGTGCCTCGAAAGAGGACCATCCGAGATCTCCTTGAACAAGTTGATTGGCATCCCTGCTGTGGCGTACTATAGTGCATAGCGTCCAACCTCTCTTTGTCGGCTTTTAATGTATTCCCGGATCTCACTGGGTGTACACGTAACACCATCGGCGAACGTCAATCCATGGTAGAGCGACCGCTTTCCAAAGTTCTCGGATTATTAGATACCGGTAGCAGCTCCAGAGGCTTTTTCGACGCAGCATGTTCCGCTTTCTGAGTGCCGATGCCTTGAGATTTTCATGGTGCTGTGTTTGATAATCATCGGAACAAGTCATTGTAACACCAAGGTATCTGTATCAGATACTAAGAGGAAGTGCGTTATCCTGGATGGTAATGGCTTCAAGGCCCTCGCCATGCCCGGAAAACAGCGCCATGGCTGACTTACTGGCATTGAGATACAGTAGAAGCTGAGCCGCTTCTGCTTCGCAGGTGGTCAACAGTACCTTCATGTCTGCCAGATTGTCGGCCATCAGCACAAGAGCATCGGCAAAAGCGGGCCCGGGGAACCGCCACTTAACCATGTCCCCTTGCCACATGTGTTGTAGAGTGAAACCGATTCCTGTTTTTTCCAGTGCCTTCTCCATGCGCGACGTATATAGCATATGCAGAACGGGAGATAACGGGCAGCCCTGACGTAGTCCCCTGTCCACCGGAACATCACCAGATGTGGCCCAGTTGAATGTTGCCATTACGTGGTTTCCATTGTTCCGTTCTGCGCTATCTATGAGGAAAAGGCTACAGATAAATCGCGGATGAATCCCCATTAAGCCGGAGTCGCGCTGCTCACACATCATACAAATGGCACGGCGTTCGTCCGCGACACGATGACAACACTATCTGTGCCTCAAGCACGTTTCAAGAATGTGCACTTCATAGATAGGTGTGCTTCGAACATGTCCGCACGCAGGTTTTGCTCGACCAACGTGACAGGGCAAGTCATACAAGGAAAAACGCGCCTCATAGAGTATCTGCAGACTGTCCTTTGTATGACGTACCACAGTTTCATGGTAGGTTTCAGCCTAACTTGGCAAAGGGCGGAAAGTATATACTGCCCCTGTGAGGCAACGACAGCGGCGGAACGAAGTATGTGACAAGTCTTCGCAGGAGCGCACTGCAAACAATACGAATTGTCACGTGACCCTATCCAAAGCTCTGATTGGCTCGCTGGGCCTTTAGGTTCCGCCCTTTGCCACGTTAAGCCCAATTCGCACGTTTGCGTTTGAGTGTGCCCGACTGCGCTGTCATCGCTCCTAACCACTAAGGACGAGAGAATTGACACTGGCGCCATCCATCGGGTAATCCCTGAAAGCCTTCCGATCTACGTACAGGTTACGCGTCATTCTTTGACCGTTTGCACAAAATACCGCCGACAATGTTATAATTTGCTCTTTCTCGTAGATAGTGCGTAGATTTGACTTCTCAAATACTGCGAAACCTTTAGCATTGCTCGACGCAGTTCGGAATCCTTCCAGGGTTACTTGATAGATGGCACTAGTAGGCCATTTTTTATTTAAGTTTCTTCTCTCGTCGCGAGCGTGGATGCACGGTTGGAACGCGGTCGAGCACACTCAAACGCGAATGTGTATAGACTGCAGCCTCTACGCTGAAACCGAGTACGCGTGTGGCGAGAATCGTGTGGTTCCCCAGGTATCTGCAACGGACTCCCTTCCAAAGTGCGCGCCATCTGGCGTCTGTTGCGCCAATTATCCGAGTCAGCTATTGTTTGAGCACGCGCTCAGAGCATGCAGTACACACAGCGGTCGCGTCAGTTATGTTCGATGTGAACTCGACTTATCTCGTAACGAGCGACGCGTTAGCGTTCGGCGAGGATCGGATCCAATCACACCCCTCGCGACTATGATGCCATAGAACGCGTCTCCGACTGGTGTGTTTACCGCGTCAAGAAAAGTGGTCCCTCAAGTTCCACCTGGTGACGTCATTGAAGTGTCACACTGTCGCCGGTCGCGATCCTGGTGGTGTCACAGCAGCGGTGGTGGATGTGGCAGACGGCTGTTCTGCTGCAGGCTGCTCTCCAGTGTGACAGTCCAGGGGCGGCCAAAAGTTGGGATGCCGTAACGACAGCGACACCCGCGTTCACTCGTGCATTTCGCCGGCACTCCTAGGACCAACAGCCAGGATCGCGACATCCGACAGCGTGACACTCCGGCTTCTATGACGTCATTTGTTGCAAGTTCGGGACCACTTTTGATGTATGGGTGGCATAGGACGCTAAACACACCAGTCGCAGATTTGCTCCAGGCACCATGCTCGTGACGAAAAAATGGTGGCCACCAATGTTACTCGATTGTGTCTTGAAAAGGTGCCATTCCATTGTTCTTCTTTTAAACAGTAAAAAAAAAGACGTACAATTAAAAGAAAAACGATTTATATTGTTTTGTTGTTTCAGGAAGAGAAAAAGAATAGAGTCCCTCTTGATTTAGAAGGCGTTGCTGTCCCTTCTTTTCCCGCCTCTTCCCTCTCCAAGCGCGCATTTCCTGTTTTCCGGAAAAGAAATATGGTCCCGTTGTCTTTGCCCCCAAACGACCACCAAAAATTTAAAAAAGAAGCCAAGAAGTGTTTTTTGGCACAGCACGGCGGTGTCGTCTGCTTTAAAGGTGAACGTCCTTCGTGCAGACGTCTGCAGCCTTCGGGCGTCCTTTCCCCTTCCTCTGTCCCTCCGCTCGTCCCAATACACCGCTATGTAAGCTTAGCGCACATTCCAAAAACAACAACAACGAAAAAAAAATACAAAAGAAGAGTTTTGCAGCCATCAGGATCCACAGTCTTTTTTACGCAACACCCATGCCTCGTGCTGTTGAGGGTGGGCGGTTTCTGCTCGTTGTATTTAAAAAGGTTTTTGGCTGCAGCTTCAAGTGGTGCTCCGCGTGTTCTTTCAACGGCTCGTTGCTTAGACCAATAGCACCTAAGACAAGGCCCTTCTTCCCATACGTCATCACAAGTGGGATCCACGTTGTACCGCTTAGCTGGCGTCAGCGCGACGCCAGCACGCGAGCTGCAGCGTTGTGTTTGCAGCTCGGGGCGGGTCGGGGGATCCTCTGACGATGACGTCAGGTGCCGGCCTTGTCCCCAAAGTGGCACTGCTTAGACTCCGCTCTTTGTGGCTCTTGCTTTCGGCGAGATGGCGAGAGTTTTAAACGCGCGAGCAGCTAAACTGCCTCCGTTGCCGCTGTGTGCTAGAGGGAAACCATAAGCGTGCGCCTGTATACACTCTGTCTCCGTTAACCGCGACTGTGCGCTCGTTCACGGCAGTTTCAAAACGTGCTTCACCTCTACCGTGACGAGGCGCGGGAACTTGCGAGCCAAAAACGTAGGGCGCTGTGGGCGACATTGTTGTACGAAAGTCTGGAGAACAAATTATCCGTGGGTAATGGTTTTTCTTTTAAAAGCAAGGCTAAAGGTTGTTTTTTTTAAGCGCGTGAGTTATATTTTAGCTGTTGCAGGATAGCATAAAAAAAGCAGGACGAGTTCCTCCCACGAAGGCCTCCACACTTTCCAGGTTTCAGAGCGAACGCCGTAGGGGAGACGAGTTCCTCCTCGCTTCGTCTCCTCTCCGGCGTTGGGTATATATGGTAGAGTGGAAAGTGTAGAAAGTGTCGTGGGACACTTTCTACACTCTGCCTCTGCTTTTTTTCTTTTTTAACCCGTAACATGGCATGGTGACTCTGTAGGGCGGATAACGCAGTCACGTGGCATGTCTCGGGGATAACAGTCGATGAAACCAGCCAACACGCTACCCGTCAGCAGTGTTAGAGCTGAACAGGTCACATCTTCATTGGCACGTACTTTGGATTTTACTCGCATTTAATGCCCGGTAGGGTTACGGCACCTAGCATTATTAATGCGAAAGCATTATACTGTCTCGTGGAGTGAGCCGACGTCATCAAGCTTTGAAGCCGCGCCGAACGGCGCCTAAACTCCTTTCTCCAAGTGAAGCCGCGATCTGGTGACTCCCAGCTTTGAAGCCGCGCGAAAAGCCTTGCAAAACGGCACATAGTTTCCCCGCTCCCAGTGGAGCGTAGTGAAGCCAGAAATCTGATGGATTTGGTCTCCACTGGCTGGAGCCCGTCATAGTTTCAGGGAACGAGGCTCCCATTGGCCGCTGCGCGTCAGTTTCAAGGAGGGCTACCCCATGGCGCTGCGTGCCCGCGCCGCCAGCGCGCGGGAAGGAATCGGCCGTGCCGTCGCTCTGGAGAGCGGCGGCACGGCCGATGTCAGTGCAGCGCGGCCACTTCACGTGGACACGCGCAAGAACGACATGCATGCCTTCGCATTCACAACTCATAAGAAGTGCTTAGGTGTACCTCCGCGCCTTTTTTAGGTTAACAATTTCTAGTAACCGGTATGAAACTTGCTCCCCGAGTGCCTTCATCAGTGGCACCGAATACGCGTGACATCTTCTCAGCCAATTCGGAATGATTGAAAGAAGTCTACAGGCAGTGACGAGGCTTATACCAACGCGCTAATCATTACTAAATTACGACACAAGACGACGGTCTAAAATTGAATAAAACATACTTTATAAATACGACAGTCTAAAAGAACAAAAGGTATCAAAAGCTTTGACCTAGACTCCCGTTTCGCCTTACGTCTGACCGCAGAAAATGCTACAAGCCATCGGGGCCCATCCAATACCGTATGAGTTTCCCGCGAAATTCGCGAGAAAATGGCGTGACGCGCGGCGAAAAGAGTAGTCGTGCCGGCAGCGTTCACACAGCTGGATTGGCTGGGATGGTCTGCGATAAGTGACACCGAGTAGGGATGACGGGAGCACGTTTTTTTCCCGACATTGTCCCTTGCTGATCAGCCCCTGTGGTCGCAGGACACCATGCTCTGTCTGTGCACGAGATGGCAAATGCAACGCCACGCGCCGAGCCAGCCAGAGAGGCGTAGCGAGCGGGGGATAGCTCTTTAGAGGAGAGAACTCGCTCCAACAATATTTGTGTCCTTCTCACTGTCTGATTGGCTCTCTGGGGCCGTATACTTCTAGCTGTTAGTGGAAATTGAGTGGAAGGAGGAGGCCAGAGTGCGTCAGGACGTCAAGACGCCGAGCTCGGATTGGATATGATTATGCTCCGGTCACCGCCAAGCCGACAGGCTGGTGAAAGCTACGTGCTGGTTCGACTATAGTGAGCCGTCGGTCTTGCACCACGTGACCACGCTCTTTACGCATACTCTCGGGCGAAGAGGGGACTCAGAGGTTAGATTCAAGCGATGGATTGGACCAACACTCAGCTTCCATCGACCTGTCAGCTTAGCGGAGAACAAAGTATATTGGAGTTGCTAGCTGCCGCTGTTTTTTCCTACACTTCAAGCGCGTTCGAACACCGAACCCTATCGTCCAGTGCAGGGTGTTGGTAAGTTGAGCAGTGAATAGAGACAAATGCAGCTAGCTTCGAGTCTACGTAGACGCGGACTTAACATTTTGCTGCCCTAAACATCCTTTAACAGTGCCCCCCCCCTCCCCCTCCCCCCCCCCGCTCCCTATTGTCACTGACCATGGGGAGCTGGGGTTGGGCGGGGGGGGAGAGTGGGGGGGGGAGGGGAGAGTAGCTAAGTTTGGAGTTAATATCTTCAAAAGTAGCTAGATTTGGTGCTAGAACTCCCAAATTAGCTAAATTCCGGGCTAGATTTAAAAAAAGAGCGCCGGGGACGGTCACGACTTGGCCGCCCCCAACATTCTGCACCCCAGACAGATGCCGACTCTACCTATTGGTAAGTCATATGGCCACCATGGCTATTCCTACCAGAACTCGGTGCCCTGGCGTACCCGTGCACTCTCGTCACCTCCCCTCCTTGAATTTCTCCCCGTATAGTCACGGACGGCTGAAGAAACGATTGGCAGCAATTGGAAGGACAGCGGGTAGACTTCAAGCTCCTGATTGGCCGCAATTGGAAGGACAGTGGGTAGACTTCAAGCTTCTGATTGGCTGCAATTGGAGGGACAGTGGGTTGGACTCCAAACCAGGTAGTAGCTTTGAAGTTCACCCACTATCCTCTCAATCCCAGCCAATCAGAGCTCGCCGTTCAGACGTCACCGCAACCCCTGCAATAGAAGCAGACCAACTTGTGCTTCGCATAATCTATAGCGTATCCGTGTTTCAAACGTTTACCACACACGAAAAAAAAAATGTCGAGTCACTGCGGGACGCATGCACGGCGTCTGTTAGCTCGCAGAAAGTGGACAACTCAAAACTTGCTCCACAGCCCAGGAGACGAAAATGGCAGAGCCCGGAAGGCAATTATTGCAATGATTCGGAATTAAAACAGCGCGAAAAGACGAAGACCACACAAAGTAGTGACATGGACACAGCGCTGCGTCTGTGTCACTTCTTTGTCTGGTC
>JAZHYW010068398.1:0-43739 GCA_037355805.1 Ixodes ricinus
ACCAAAGCCGGTGAACAGTCTCCTCTATCTTCAAGTAACGTCACAGCGTCTTTGGACGTCTTGGCTGGACACCGGCCAAACTCTGACGCAGCACTCGTGACCAAGCTGTGTCTGCGCTCCACCCAGAGGTATACCTCGTTGGGTGGAGCGCAGACCAGTGGCGACACGACCAACGAGGTAGAGGGGCTTAGAGTGATAAACCGGGGTTCCGGTCTGCACTCGAAAGTGACCCCCACAAGGCGGCTGCCATTGTACGCAAATGTGACCACTCGTCACATGACCAAACCAAATACGTGACGTCACAGGAAAGATGGCAGCGCCCAGGCAGCGGGTGGTCCCAGCTGGGCCGGAGCTTGTCGGATGCTTTTGTTTGATGTCGATTCGTGTCGGCGAGTTGATTTTAGACGCGGAAGCCGTCATATGAGGCTGGTCGAAAGCGGCTTCCAGAGTTCAGCGTGGTGTCTGACGTGGGTATAACGTGCAGAAGGAGGAACGGCGTGCATTTCGCTGGTGACCAACGGGGATATTGCCACGAAAGAGACAATCAGTCCTATGTGCTCGGACCTCGGATTGATTCGGATACCGTAGGTAAATTTTAAGGCGACGTTTCTGTGCTCTCGTTGACCATCGGAATCTTCGAGGTCTGCAGTGAAGCGTGTGCAATATATTTGGATACACAGTTTAGTGACGGAAATTGCGTGAGTCGGGCTTGGCAGTGTGCAATCGCGGTGCCGCTTCGTTCAAATGACCGAAGGCTCACTTTGGTTGTGCGGCGCACCGGAGAGCTGCCTTTAAGTTGGTAGTTCCTGTGCCGTGCTTTGGGTGATGCTGTGCTGCTTCCTAAATTGTATTGACGTAGACGTGCACCTTCACGGAGCACAGGTGTTGCAGTTGGTATTGATTCCGCCTTGTCTGTCGCACGTTTCGTCGACACAAATTTCATCAACACT
The DNA here is from genome assembly GCA_037355805.1 of Ixodes ricinus. Lineage (NCBI taxonomy): Eukaryota > Metazoa > Arthropoda > Arachnida > Ixodida > Ixodidae > Ixodes > Ixodes ricinus. The sequence goes on from JAZHYW010068398.1 coordinate 951, forward strand.
CGGTACGTGAATTGCCAGCTGTTTGGACATTTCATCGCGCGTGTTACCTACCCAGTCCACCTATTCACGCCGCTTTGCGACGACAGTCTGCAGCGGCTCATTATCAGAAAAGTAGTTCCACATCCATTTCAGTTCAGTTCGTTCACGGCAGTCGCCATAACCCCGAAGGAGAGGATTTATTCGGACAGAATGCCTCTAAAACAATGCAGCTTTTTTAGCGGTAAGGATAGACTCTCTTCTGTCATTTTTTTATATTGTCACGAATGCTTGCTTCAGCCCTATTTTCTATCAATATTTACTATTCTGGAAAGTTTCAGGCCATGTTTAGCTGTCATTGTATGGTCTGGTGGGGTTGCTGCGTACTTTACCCTTAGCCCTTCACTCTGTGTTGACCCAGGCGGCATAGCCGAGTTGCCCGATAACAAGAAACGGGTGGCAGATTATCCCGCGTCTTAAACCCCCGCGAGCCGTGAACCAAGTCCTATCCCGAGCCCGGCAGGAACACCGCAAGACGAGCGAGTACACAAGGACGAAGCTCGGAATTACACCACGAAGAACCTGAAATCTGAGCCAGTCGCTGCAACCAGCAAGAACCACCGGAATTCAGTCTTATGCCAGAAAACCGAACCTGACTAAGCCAACAATGACAAACCTGTAGCAGCAAACCGCATCCGCTCCGACCACTGTTTGCATGCCCGCCTCACACTCCGATGCCCTTTCACGCAAGGTGTATGAAGACGTCGAGGGCTGGATTGAACAATATGACCGTGTCGCCCGCCACAGTGGGTAGACGGACAACCAGCTCCTGCAGAACCTATACTTCTCAAGTGATCGTTCATCAGCCAACATTGACGAGAAGAGCCGAATTCCTGATTTTGTCCAGGGCACGGCTCCACGAGAGCGTCACCGCCTTCTTGGAGGATGTTTTGCACCTGATCGAACACCCATGCCAACCCTGATGCTAAAGAAGACAAGAAGCAAAGAATCCCATGTCCCTCATGTGATGCACAACATTTTCGGCAGCCTTGTCAGCAACCCCACGACAACAGTCGAAGGGTTCATATCACCGAAGGCTTCCAACATTGAATGTACAATGCAAACCCGAGCCTGCCAATATCAACAACTCCCCAGCGTCTCGACGCCTGAGTCATCAAGCTGGCAACTGACGCCAGCCTCCCAGGCATCTGCGACATTATCCACAACGTTGTACAGGGAGATCAGGAAGCTACTTCCTGCCATCAGTTGCCCGGCTTTGGCTTTAATTGCGCGAAATTGTTTCGGAACAAGTTCGACAGGCATTTCAACTGGAGACTTCTCCGAGCAAAGCGACTGAACCGAGGGCCGCTTATGCCGCAAAGTCACGACGACCGCCACCAGCTACCCGTTACTATTCAATACCAATTCAACGAGATACCCCAACGCCGAAGCATTCCCGACATCAGGAAGAACCAGCGTAGGTCCCCGCTGAACAAACGCACCGAGGAAAACGGAGGTGCCGCGAATAGTCGACCGAAAACCACTCTGCTACCATTGCATGAGGCCGACCATGTCTACTGGAGGTATTCATACCAATGAGGCCTGCAAAGGTTCAAGCTGAACGACCCTCGACCACGTCTCGACGAGCGTCCGCAAAGCATTGAGGATTATCTTTGGCGGCCTTTGTCCCTGGTGCCGACATTACCCCGAAGCTCCTGATCCCCTTCACCTCGATGGGAGGTAAGCACAACAAAGCAGGTGAGCGACAATGCAAGGACAGTTGATTTGGTGTCGGTTGTGGTCCAAGGACAATACCTAATAATTTGCTGACACTAATTATCTGTGTCCACGCCAAAGCAAGCGAATTTCCAACTTTGAAGGAGAATGCCGCTGAGTGACTTGAAGAAATAAAATGGTTGGTTGTTCTCAGAAGTGGACACCAAGCATCACCTGACTTCACTTTTGCCACACGAGACTTACATAAGTTGCAGTGCATGGTCGCGGGATGCAGAAGAAATCACCATTACGGAATGGAAGTGAAATGAAGATCAGCAAACAAACATTGTTGCCAGCCATCAAGTCAATAGTACAGGAAAAGGCAAAGCCATGTAAGCAATACATGCCCGGGCTGGCTGCATTGACGCAGGAAACTACCTGCAGCTCCAGTGCATCAGATGTCATTGGCGGCACATGACGTATGATTACAAGATGGCATCGGTCAGTAGAAGCTGCCACTCGACCAAACTGAACACAGACGTGCCAGGAGCGTCATCCGACAACAAGGGTACAGGTACAACAACTGAACGCCTGACACGACACTGTCGCAGGAAGAACTCATTATGGAACCATTTGCTAAGAATCCATAATTATGCTAATCAAGTGGAAATCAGCTCCCATTTGATACACTAACCAAATGAACATATTTACGCTTGCCTTTACGCCTTCAGAGTCTGAACACCAGAGTGTATTCACTGCACACGCTGGACGTTTTGAGGACAATCATCATCTCCGACCCCTCAGCATTAGATCGATGGAATGCATACCAGACTGGCAACTTGTTGCATGGGGCTGCATTTGTTCCATCTCTCCTGTACATGTGGTGCATCCGAAAACAAACTCCAGTGACGTGAAAATGTTATGTATTAATTTATTCTCTCCAGTGATGTGAAAATGTTATTTATTAAATTATTCCCTCCCGGGCCTTCGTAGGCATTGCAGAGGATACTTAAGACTACACATATGATAATAACATCACAGCATGCTGACATTAATGAGCACAAAACCAGCCCAGATTACCAAAATAAATATTACACTCATAAGAAGTAATTATTGCTATAACGGTAGTTACAAGGACGAACACACCTCTGAGCATCTAGTTTAATTATCTTTGTTGATACAGATACATTGTTCTATAGCAGGACATTTTTTATACGTATGACAGAATAGACCGTTTGCAAAACCCCATCAAGCAACAATATTTGTCACCGTTTCTTTTTAGGCGTAGAGCACACGAATGGGCGAAGTTCAAGTCGAACGCTTATGCAGCACTCGAGCCCAATGACGCTGCTGAGCCTAGTTCACAGTGACGGCAGACACAACATTCTTGACGAACAAATACCCAAAAGTATGAAGGCCATGGGTAATTAGAGTAGTAGCTACTGCAATTCGTTCCATCACAATTTGGCAAACGGCAAAGGCTACAGTCTCGGTGAGTCAATATGCACGTTGGAGAGGAGGCACATGACAACATATCATCAGAGTGCTCGTCTGCACAGATTTGTCACATACCTTCACTCCGTCTCCCTGATAGGCTCGAGGGGGCTGTGGCGGTTGCCCTTTTCCAAATTACGGTGATACAAACTATAAACAGCTTACACTTTTGAAAAAGTCTATTGAAGAGACCGAAAGGATGTGTCAACATTTTTCAGCAAGACTGCTTTGGGGAAGGGATGAACGCAAATATAGAATTATCTTGTCCAGGAAATTAGAACAAGTAAATAATTGACCGACCAATACAATGCACTCGTGATGAAAAAAAAGGTACGCTTGCCCAATAAATCCTACGTAAAGAAAAATTCGTAGTTATAATCTATGTGTACACCAAAACGGTTGTTCTTATGGCAAGTTGAATAGCGTTTAAGCGGTGCCCGCAACTATTTATTCATCCCCCACCATAGGCGCCGACTACGGGGGCTCGGGGCCCGAGCCCCCCCGAACTTTCCCGGGGGGGCAGAGCCCCCCCGGCGGTGCCGGGCTCCCCCCCCCCTTCCGCCCGAGCTCTTCGGAAAAGCAAGTACCATCGCCTCCGGAACCCTGGCCCTGGGTGCACCTGATTAATCTCATCTAGTGCGCCCAGGTGCCCGCACATATCGATAGCTGGCACCCAGTGGATAAATTGTTCTAACTATTCGCGCAGTCCTGTTCGAAGACCCTACGTAGTATTAGCAAATACGATAAAGGCTAGTGATGGAAATTCCTTCGAAAGCCATTGGAAGTAGTCGCGAATGACGGAAGCAGTGTTGCCGCACAGCCACTTCGTTTTTCCCTCGCCGAGCGGCGAAAATTTCCTTTATTTCCCACAACACCATTTTGGTGACAGAAGTCGTTCTTAAGATACGCTTGACGCTAAGTATATTTAAATGCAGCAACACCCCGCTATGTTTTTTTTGTAGAAGTTTGCATCGCATAAATTACGAAATGTAGAAGTTGACATTCGGCAAACTGGTCTCCTCCCTTCTTTCCGAATTATACATTGGTTGAATGAACCGGGGGAACTAAATGAAGGCGAGAGGGCCTGTTACTAAACTAAACTGGAATCGCCCGCTTGTTTTCGTGATGCGAAAGGGACCCCACCCACTGTGCAGGTCATGATGTATCGCACTGACAGAAGACGTGTGTGCGTAGCTAGCGGTGAGGAAAGCTCGCGAAGCGCAAGTACTGTATCGGCAGGCTTGCAGCACGGACATGATGTATGTCGTGATGAACTAGATTGGCTCTTCAAAACAGCAAACTATCTGAGTAGCTAGTGCCACTCCTTTTCTCTTGTTCGATGTAGATAAGAAAATTCTGAAATTTCGGTTTAGTTTGTGTATTAAATATATTTCCCACGTTTTACGTGTATTTAAATTCTGGTTTCCCTTTTTCCCTAGCTGTCAAGCTTTTTCCCTCAATATGGGAAATTTCCCACGATTCGGCAACACTGGACGGAAGTGGCACCTCTAGCGGACCTGCAGCCTACGGAAGTAGACGACATAATACGTTTTGTAAGCCCCATTTTGTTTTCCCAAACGTTGAAACAATTCATCATGGTCAGTGCGCTTGAACCCCGGAATTCACTGATCACAACTGCAATGAGAGCTAAATTATAGGGTCACAAAAGCAGACATTTGTTGAAGTATCATGCCGTAAGCCCCGTAAGCATGCTTATGCTACGTTCTCCAGGGGATTACACACGTTTGGGACGTCTCTTTCAAGCGAAAAAAAGAATTCAAGCGTTTTAAACAACCGTTCACAAAGGTTTCTCTTGATGTTCTCGGCACAACGCGATAATCTTGTCATGACATCTTGGCTGAATGCGAATATCGCCGGTTGTCAGAGGCTGTCCAGCGGCTCATGACCGATCTCACCAGTCAGTTTAGCTACGCCGCCCCTGCCGCAATGCATAGCGGGAACTTTAGTCGTTTTGCACGCGCGGCAACCCCGCTGTGGGCCTGAGCGAGCTGAGCACGAGACGCCACGAGCTACATCGTACACTGTAGCAGGGCTGGGCAGTATCGCGATACAAAAGTATCGCGATAGTATCTTAGAGATACTTTCGAGTATCTGTATTTCTGTATCGAGATACATTTGAAAAATGTATTTGCATCTCAGTAGTGAAATACTTTACGATGTATCGATTATATCGCGATAATCTGCCAGGCTTATGTATCTCGTTCCATATATTGTCGGAAATGAGCTGACGAGTTTGCACAAAAAAACCTACACTGTTGAAGAAACAAAAAACCTTCACTGTTGAAGAAACAAGAGCTCCCCCATACATCCCAAAGCAATGGTGTGTTGGTTAGGCTGTTTAATGTCTATTTTCTCGACCAAAGATGAATAAAACATATTTTTTTGCAGAAGTGTTCAACAGGCCGCACTTAATTGTCACCCAAAATCGCTAAGGGGCGGGGTTCAGTCGGTTTGGTGGATGTCCCAGCCCCTCACTCCTTTCCACCGGGAGCCGCGTGCAAAGCGACCGCTGCGCAGCCCTCTGGGCCAAATTAGACTTATACTGTAAAACCGTTTATTTTCGCGACCCCCTGATTTTCGCGAATTTCGACTTTTCGGCCGGACTCCGGCCGAAACGTCAAAAAATACACCGTCCGTTGTTGCTGTTTTCACCAAGGGTTTTATTATACCCACGCCTTCGGCCCCCGCCACCATGCCCGGGTTTGTATGTGTGTGTGGCGGGGGGGGGGGGGGACACGGCGGGCTTGTCGGGCCCCAGCCCCCCGGGAAATTGAGAACTTTCCGCCTATGATCCCCACACTCAATAAAACATCGTCCTCGCTGGCCTGAAAATAAGTGTGCGCTTCAGCACTCACAAAAAAAAGGAAGAAAAGCGATGGGATGTAGAATCGTCAGCGATTAGCACAAAACGCAAAGATCGCAGGAGCTTCCTCGCTGAAGGTTAGGCGTGTGATTATGCAGTTACACTAGGGCTGAAACAGATTCCCCTAGGCCCTATGCCCGACGCCTATATTTCGCGTCGATTCTCAGACATTCCAACCAGTTCAGACTGGTAAGCTAAGAGAATGCGTAAATTGCATGCCTAAAAGCGCTCAAAGTTCTATCGAGCCTCCATCGAGCACATTCGGGAATCCGAGCACCGGTACTGGCGATACGGCCGATGCTGTCTCTGCAAGCGTTAATATCCAGATGACCAAAGAGCTGATCTGAGCGCAAAAAGGGTTATAAAGTCTCTATTCCTTCACGTCTTCACGTTGTTCATACTTGCGTCAGCGAGCTGCAAAAAAGCCCGAAGTCATCGGAAAGCAGCTGCACACATCACGGCTACTGCGCACCGAACAAACTCGCATTTACTAGCTCTGGGCGCTGCCATCTTACCGATAACGTCACGGCTTTTGTGAGGTCACGTGACGAGTGGTCACATTTGCGCAAAACATGGCGGCAACCGTGGGGTGCTTCTGACTTCCGGTTTATCACTCTAAGCCCCTCTACCTCGTTGGCTCCACCTCCCTGTGAGTGTGATGGCATCAACATGCTGAGCGCGCACAGGCCTCGATTATTCTAGGTGGTGTTCACCAAGCTCTTAATTTCTTTCGTATTTTTATGTAAAATTTTATTTTTCTGCTATAGTTGGTTATTTGTTAAGAAATGTTTTCGAGGGAAAGGAAGGCTGGGAAGGAGGAAGCAGACGAAACGGTGGAGAGGGGAGGATGTTTCCTCCTCTCCTCACCGGCATTCTGTTCGCTTCCTCCTCCCCAGCCATCCTTTCCTCGAAAGACCTTTACTTAACCTGTAACTGACTGCAGTTGTTTAGCATTTTGTGAAGCCTGACAAGCGTGGCCGGGAAGCTCGATGCTGATTGGTTAACGGGGGAGGTCATGTGACCAGAGGGGTGGGCGAGGAGGAAGCTCGACCACCTGTGCGCACTGAGGAGGAGAAGCTCGAGAGTGACGGAAGGCTCTGGAAGATCGCCGGGTTTATCAGCCAGATTAGCGGCAGTATCACTTCATTCCAGGAACAATTATCCAGTGTACACGTGATTAAACTATCTTACGAAGAGCGCGGTGAGTACCGCTAAAAGTGTGTTATTTATTTATTTATTCATTTACCCTAAGGGCCCTTGTCGGATTCGATTGCATAGGGGGGAGTTCATACAAAAAGAACACGTATCGTGATAGTATTTCAGAAACACATTTTGTATCTGTATTTCTGTATCGCAATACATTTTTTCCACAAGTATCTGTATTCCGGTATCGAAATACATTTGGAATGCTTCTTTGTATCGCGATACAATCAGGATGAAATGTATTTGGTAACATTTCTTAAAAAAATACCTCCCCTCCCCCCACCAAAAAAAAATATCCGAACCTTTTTTTTTACTTATGAGGGCATTAGGGTCAAGGAGATGCAGGGGCATTGTTACTGCTGACCAAGGTTTCTTCGATTTTCCCAACTATTTTCTCTTCTAAGAAGTGTTGCGTTGTCGGGGACCCAAACCAGGTAGCGTTTCGGAGCATCTACTGCCGCAGGTCCCTAGGTAGAGATTTCATGAGTCACTGTTTACTGGCATTCATTGCCCGCTGCTAACCGTCTCTCTTGACTTAGCGTACACAGTACACCCAGCCGGTAAAGCTGAGTCACAGTCCGTTGCAGCACGAGCCTGCCGGTGGTTGACTTGAAATAGTAGGATGGCTCACGCAGTGAAGCTCAACGCGTATTCGAATACGTCTGCGCCCGTAATATTGCACGGCTCAAGGATACGTCATCAGTCGACGTGAACGTGACCCGCTGCTCTGCTGATCCGATTCCCAGGAAGGAGGCCAGACGTGGCCTTGCTGTACCGACCCAGACTTCGTACACCGTGCTGTTTCTCGGAGAGCTCGCACCTGCGCTGGCAATCTCAGGTCGCACTCCACGAGGGTCTCTGGATGACGCTAGGTGAAACTTGAGGACTGGCATCCATGCGTCATAGCGTCGGTGGGTCGGCAGGAAGGACCATCACAACACCGATGTCACCGTATCGTTTTCTTTCAACCATAACAGAAGACATGTGTTCCAGGATGCTTCAGGTACACTCCTAAGAAAAAGTGAGCACCCCCGCTCGTCATCATGCGTTTTGACGGCTTTGTAACGACCCCGCAGGCTTACTTAACGACCCACTGGGCTCGAGCCATTGAGCGATTAGCGCCCATTGTTGGCAGGTGACAAGCATGGGGTGAGTCGCGTTTTTATAAACTCTTGAATTGAACATTCAAGTGCATTTCTGGTGTTCAATAGTAAAAGCCACTTTAAAAATCATGCACCAAGTACTTGATTCTTGCTTTCTATTGTGCGTCTGGTTACCATTTATTCAAATTTGGGATTGGATCTGATGCAGGCGTGTGCTTGGCTCCGGATTCGCCTAAACTGGCAGAAAACAAGCAATGCCAAAGAGTACAGGCAACATTGGTACGCACCTACTAAAACCCGAGGCAGATAAAAAGTATCGCCCGGTTGTCCTTTTTGCTTCCGTCGCGGGTTTTACCATGTACAGCGGTAAACAGCTGGCCGCTGGCGTCGTGCTCGAGAAATTGTGACTCTAAATCTAAAGAAATACGCCAGGAAGCTGCGCACAGAGGCGTGAGTTGACCTTGATTGTTCTCCTGGACGAGATACTCTTGTCGTCTTTTATTGTGCGGTTCAGTAAAGAGCGTGCTCTCATTTAAGGTGTGATCGGTCAGTTCTGCGTGGAGATCGAGTTGCAAATGGCCTCCTCGGTTCCGCCGAACTTGCACGCCTGTCATACCCAATTTTTTTGCTTTCAAGTGCAGTGAAGTATGAAGTATTGGACACCACGACTCGGGCTGGACAGGACGAACGTACACAGATATATGGGATCAACGTCCAGCGCATTTCAGTATTTCTCTGTCTCGGGATATGTGGCTCGCCTTCACTGGCTCATTTGGCACATTTCATCGAGCAGCTCGAGTAAAAAAATGCTTCAAACAAAAAGCGAGGGCGAAGGCTCTCATCGACCTGCATGCCATCGATGAGCACGCGCGGTACGTTGGTCGCGGCCGAATGTCAACGGAACGCCTTCGCAGCGGTTGTCGATTGAGGGCGTCGACCGCCCAGCAGCGGCACCACGAGGACGGCGGCGAGCGTGAGGCGCTGGAGCGGAACAAGCGGAGGAGGTGGCCATCGCGCTGGCCATCCCCGACGCATGACGTGTCTCACTGCGGCGCCGCTGCTGACTCGAGACGAGGCGGTGCGAAAGTTCACCAAAGGCCAAATCTGCCGGGAGACCGAGCCAGCACTGCCGCAAAAGCTGGTCAAGCTGCAAGACGAAGAGTGAAATCAAGTGGTTCCCGGCGCACGCGGGCGGCGCGTCGGAACCGCAATGCCCGGCCTACAACGAGACGGCACACGCAGCGGCGCGACGCCAGCCAACCGCGCCCCGGCCGGCCCCGGCGCCAGACCGTCCGGCGGCGGTTGGAAGGTTTACGAAGCAGGCAGAAGCCGTTGTAGCGAAGAAGAAAGCTGTGAAACAACGCTTCGGCTACCGGGGAGGATGGGCGGACGGGCGTCGCCAGGAATCACGTGCGCGTGCTCGAAGTGTTGACTCAACTTTTACTCAGCCGCCGCTGAAGTCATTCGGATATGTAAAAAGAAAAAGAAAATGCATCAGCGTGTTCAGAAAAGCTGTGATTGCAGAAATTGGTTTCGATAACGAATACAATTAAATAAAACAGGCTTCTGTATGCCTGAAGTGTAGGCTAGCGAGAAAACAGAGAGCTGATCAAAACGTGACGCGTGCTTGGCGACTATTCAACTTTATTTATAACCTGCAGTTCACTTTTGCAATGGATTACATTAGAGATACGAGCCCTTTCCTGAGGGCAGTAGAGGAAAAATATTATATACGGGTAAATCTTGCACAGTCTTTTCGTATTTATGCAAAATATGACAGTGGTCACTGCATCCTAATCGGTCACAGAAAATACAGCAGTACTTTATAAGCTGGTGGTGTCGAGCCAGTAGTGTGTATGCAGAAATGCCCCAGTGTCGATATCTCATGTTGTGTACCCTTGCTGTTTGCGTACGCGTCCATGTATGAAATGCTATGGTGTCTGTATGTCAGCACGCTATGTAGCCGAAGTGTGGTGTGGTTTGTGTATATACATGGATATCTGGCGAGGCGCTTAAAAAAAAACAGTTGGTTTCTTCTTTTTAATTTTACTTTAAGCGCTTTGTCTGCGTGGAAGCGTCGTGTGCGTCCTTATCCAATTCAAGGAGTCGCTGGTTGTCTGTCCACTTGTTTGAGTGGAAAACATGGAGGCGTTCCGCTGGCTCCACGGAGCAGCCGCCCTCGCCCTACGGAAGGTTCGGTTCTCGGCCTCTCGTCCCAGTGGGATCAGTCCCATAGCCAGTTGAATGGGTGTTCTGCGCGGTGAATAGCGCCAAGTGTGCGTGCTCAGACGCGGTGAAGATTACCAAGGGACTTGAAAGTGGATAACGAATGCTAACAGAGTGAGCAGGAGCGTTGAACGATCGGAACCTACGCCGCTTGAATCGGTGATGCTTCGCACCTCGCCGTTGTCAGCCAGCTTAACGCCGGATCACTTGCGGCAAGCACAGCAAGAAGCAGATGCTTTGTTCAATAAAGACATCATTCCATTTTATCGCTATACGATTCCTTCATTGAATGTTTTCTGGCCGCAAGTAAATGCAGCCGGTCGCGCGAAAGCAGTCGCAGACAAACCCCACGCGAATGCCCCCCCCCCTCACACAGGGAAGGCATGCTCGCTTCGGTGATATAGGTGCTGGTGTCGGTGCTTCGAGGGCGCGGAACGTTTTGGAGTGATTTAGCACCGCTTTACGGAAGGCAGCTTGAACGGGCGTAAGCGCCTGAGAATCGTATTTTAGCAAAAGCAGATACCAGCTCGCTAGGCCTTACTCGTATTGCTCCACCAGTAACGCCCGCAGCCGCCATGTTTCTTTTGGGGGTGCTCGCCGTGAGCACCTGTTGATTGCGTGCCGTGTAACTACCCATGGCGTCGTTAGTATGGCTAAGTGGGGATTGCTATGATATCTGTGACGGCTTCTTACTACCCCAAAGGGTCACGACTGAACCCTACGACTATCCTTTTGTTGAGAGTGTAGTCCTGACCATTCTCGAGAAATTCCAAATGCAACTGCCTGCACGATCTTCAACAAGGTCACCTACAACGAAATTACGTATTGTCCTTTCATACAGCAGCGTAGGTAAAGTTTCATGTTCAATGCCCACATGTTCAGATGCAAGGTCACCAGTTCATTCTGTCGTGACGTCATGTGGTCACTGTTGACAGGGGCACCCTTCTTGGCCAGGAGCCTGGTGACGTTTTGATGGGATTTAGTGTGACATGAAATTTATTTAGAGGTTGAAGTCTTTTCGCATCACTCGTCAGACAGACAGGATGTCAAAGAATGGACCAAAGGTCAATTCTTGATGGAACGTGTTTTGAGCCCATTTAAAACTCCTCTTCGTCGGGAACCACTACCCTTTCAAGGAAGTGCCAAGCCTGCGGGAAAGTATTTTCGAGATCAAAATCTTCCACTTCAGACTTCAAGCTTCATCTCAGTTGGCGTCTCAAACAAATTTGAAAGATGTATTGCACTATCAGTATTTGTATTTCTGTCCCCACTAAAATGTATTGCTGTATTTGTTATTCCAAAGACTTTTTGCCTCTTTTTAAAATGTGTTTCCGATACGTATCGCGATACATTTTTACAGATATATTTGAGCATCAGTATTTTCGCTACTATTTTAAATCAAGAAAATTTAAAATGGACCTCAGGACACTCATGGTGGGCAGTGGTAACCCCTTATTATCTTAATCTGTTGTAATAACTAGTTGTTTTTCTGGTATATTCTAAAAATGAGTATTTTGTTTATTACTAAGCATTATCTCTGTATTCTGTGTGCTGCTGTAAAGCGCTGCATTGGGGACAGAGACCTTGTCAGACTTCACGCCTTTAGCCCTGTCTCCATCTCGGTTGATTCCGGAAATGAACATTCATTCATTCATTCATTCATTCATTTTCGTGCATTCCAGTATTTGTATTTCCAAATATATTTTTTTGTATTTCTGCCCAACCCTGGCCTAGAACGTTTCACGTATGCAGCACAATTGCCTGGCAATTTCTTATTTATATTATTGAACGCTAGTTTTGTCGCAGATATTGTAACTTGTGCTTTAGAATATCAAAATTCTGCAATTTCTGAAGCTTTTTGTTTTGTTTTTGTACCCTTTGCGAAGTGACGATATGTCCGTTTGAGCAGAACTCTCCCCAACTGTACACGGCCGCACGATAAGTTGGTGTGATACACTCAAGGTGGAAATCGAGAAAGATCTTGTCAGTATAGTGACTCAATTAACCCCTCCGTCATTCAGCTGAACATGCCTTTGAGCGCGACCTAATATCGTCAGGTTTTGGCAAGTTAACAAGGCAGCTGGGGAGTATGCGCATGCAGTTGATTGCCTTGAACACGTGCGCAAGTATTTATGCTGCTAATCAACACCGGACTATAACTTTTTTTTATGATTTGGTCATTTTTTTTTTAGACGGCGTTCCGTTAAAAATAGGAAGGAGGTAGTCCGATAATCGCTGACAGGATCAGAACGGCACAGCGCCTTTTTCGGATGCCCGCGGCTTTCTGCATGCCCTTGTTGCCTTCGGTCGTCCGTCGGCGGCTGCGTGCGCACGCTCCAGGTTGACGAGACGCCAAGGTGCCATCGAAGGAAGCTAGCGCTGAAGGCAGGACCAGCCTTGTGCACATTAATGGAAAAAAAGTACTTGCTTACAATTATACTGTGAAAAAGTATTCATTTAGATTCATTGTTTACTTCGGAAGAAATGTAATGGAAAAAGTACTAGTTACTTTGCGGTTACTTCGGATTTTCAAAACGAGAACTTTTTTTCAGCCGGGTTAAAAATTGCCATTTTCTACTGTCCAATATTCGATTACAATAACCAAAATATAGACTACCTATTTTCTCAGTCCACCACCTTCAGTAGACCATCCTCCTGTCAGAGACTTGGTTCAAGGATTCCTTGGCTGGAAACGTGTACAAATGACGCCATTATAAAAGAGGGAAAAATAGTAACAGTTACAAGTAATTTTAGTACTTCCGTATTTCTCTTGAGATCACCTCCTATAAATGTATTCATATAAATACAAAGTTACTCCAAAAACTAATCGATTACAAGTAAGTTGATCACTTTTAATGAGTACGGTACAAGTCTGGACGAAATTACTGAAGGACCGCCCTACTTGTGACTACAATTACAATTACAATTTCTAATTGAAAGCTAGAAATAAAGGAAATAAACTGTTTCTCTCTATACCTGCACCACCTGACTGTGTTTTTGTGACTTTGTAACTACAGTCGGATTCAACCCACAGAGAAATGTTGTCCCAAGAAATTATTAGTGAATCAAAATGTTCATGTGGTGACTTTTCGGTAAATGGCCGCGGGAGCACCTCCCGGCCTTTTGTGTCAACGCCTAAGCTACCCATTACTAAGAAACTGCATTTTCGTATCTGACATTGCTACTGCCCAAGATTGGAAACCGGTTCCCATCGCATGTACTCTTTATATGTGTGAGAAAGCATGTGTACGCCACTGCATACATGTATACGCCCGACGGGGTCCGCAAGTCCGGCGAAGCCTTGGGTCTAAGGGAAAACGGTTGAGGTAAGACTTTCAGGGATCTCGTCGGAGAGCGGCCGTACCCATCGCACGGAGACGAGTGTTTACTTGATGCTAGCGTCTTCTACGAGCATAAACGCCGTCGATGCTCGAGACGGGCCCTCTTTGGGTCGGCGCCCGCTCGGCGACTGCTGCGCATTCCCACGCGAGCGCGCCATCGATCAACGGTCGTTTGCTTTCGGATCCCATCTCGAAAGTAGACGCCCGGACTGAGGCCTCCTTCGACTATGCGCGGGCTGTCCGAAAAATGATCGGCCATAAGCGAGCGATCGCCGATTACTGCAACATGATTGTCCGAACGGCGTGACCAAGGCCGAGCTGCTGCTGGAATTTCTACGTCATCGACCGCGGGCCAACGCGCTTCGCAGAGTATATTCGCGAGTGCCGAGTCAAGAGTTGGGCTGGGACTCGGGACAGGAACGTCGGCCGAAGACTCTGACCGAGTGTCCGATCTGTCCCACACATCGGACAGTTTATGACGTATAACATCCAGCACAAAAGGCCTTGCCACAGCCTCGCAACATAAGAGCTGTTGGCTGGACGCTGGACGAGCCCGAACCCTCCGTTGACGGCGACCTAACGCGAAAACAGCCCCAAAAGACGGCAGCCCCAGGCGAGCATTTCACCGGACGAGGGGCGCGGCTTGGAGGGACGCGCGTCGGGCTCCGACGTCTCGAGCAGCTGTGCCCTTTGTGTGTCGCGTCCGGACTCCGGAGTGCGAGCACCGGGGCCGTGACGTCTGCGACGTCCCGCGTTGCTGTCGCGCCACCTGATTATCCCCGACCGCCGAGGAGTTTAATCAGGATCGCAGCGGGGATTAGCCGGATTGAAAATGCGCCTCTTTTCTGGGCCGCCGGCATATACTGCGACGCCTCGCGTCGGCGGAAAAGAGCTCCGCGGCGCCCATCTGTCCGCCGGCGGCCTTTCGTTGACGGGACGTCTCTGAACCGGAGTGTCTATATAGTTCGTTTCAGCCTAAGTTCAGATGCACCCGACGCTACGAGGTAAATGAACCAAACCGTCAAAAGCGCAAATCGCTATACACCTTTTCTGCTTATGATTGGTTCAGGGACGCTACGCGGAGCAAAAGTTCGTCTGCTCCTTTCGCGGAGGTTCTGGTGACGTCAGAACGCCGAGCTCTGATTGGCTCTGATTGAAAGGATAGTGGGTAGACCTCAAGGCAGCTTGCTTTGAGGTCTACCACCATCCTTCAACCAGAGCCAATCAGAGCTCGGTGTTCTGACGTCACCAGAACCTCCGCAAAAGAAGCAGACGAACTTGCGCTCCGCATAGGTTAACAGTTACAGACGTGAAACACCATGAAGGTGCCCTTCTGACGTCGTCTGCTCGGGCCTAGATTGTGTCAAGACGGCCCGTGACGTCATAGGTTGTCTCCGAGAGCAGACGACGCTTCCTCCTCTACGGCGTTGTGAGTTGATAGTGAGCGTCTGGTGGTTTTGCGGATTGTGTCTGGTTTAGGCTATTTGCGGCATGCGATGGAGGGTGGGGAGAATGGCTGAGGCGCTGTAGGGTGCAATAAAACCACGAAGAAATCGCAGCAGAGTGACATATCACGTCGGTTAGGTTAGGTTCCGACCGAGACGTTTCCGAGACGGACGTAGATCCGAGTAGACACTAGGCCCGGAGCATGTACGACGCAAACGCTGGCTCGTGCTAGAAAACATTCGCACCGTGCTAGCAAACAATCTTCCATGCCGTTCTGCTTCTGAAGTAACGTCCGGGTCCATATGTCGGCGGATCGCGAATGCAGCCCGCCACAGGTGGTCCTCTCGGAGGCGATGCCGGCAGATCAAATGCGACCTGTGTATCGTTTGAAATCTTGTGCCGATAATCTTATAGCATTTGCTGGCCATTGCTTGACTCGAAAAAGATTGTTGAATCGTATATTATTTCCCACGGACGATCGCAAAGGCCTTTCGGGCTGCTTCTGACGCTGGGTGAAACAACATCTGACTTCACAACAAGGTAGCAGACTAGTAGAGCGAAAGCTAGTTTCGGTTTCGGGTTCATCGTATTTCTACGATTATACAATTATTTTAAAAAAAGTCTTTGGGAAAATTTACTTACAGCTCTAGACGCTCAGTTTCTTGCACCCTTTCAGAAAACAGTTCGCATGTTTATTGATTGAACCTATTTTGATGAAAAATCAGTGAGTTTCAGAATTGCGCCGGGCTCCTCCGTTTTGGGCGGTATTCACACCACGGAAAAATCCTGGAGATTTGTCGCCGGAGCGCGCATCACGCGACTAAAACGTCAGGCTTTTGCAGCATCGGCGGTACCGCGTTGCAAAAAACGACGCCGTGCTCCGTCGTTACCGCTGAAACGGAGCGTAGTCGCGTTACTTTTTTTCGGTAGCGTAGTAACGTCAACGTTACGTCTTCAAGAACAGTGGGGATAACGTACTTACGTTCCTTATTTCGAATAAGGAGTAACGTAGCTACGTTCCTCGTTACATATTCCCAATAGTAAAAACAAAAATTACACTACAATCTTTTGTGTTCCTATAGCGCCAAGTCATCCGGATTCTTGCGGGTTCCTATTTTTCGCCTTTTTCTTTGCGTTTTTCCTTTTGAGTATTCAGGTGTAACTGTAAAGAAGATAATTTAATTACGTTAAAGGTTTCATGAAACGATATCGGGTTGGAATGTGTGGGAGCAACTGCCAGAGTGTCGAACCGAAATTTTTATCGGTTCTGTTCCGGTTCGGGTTCACGGCTTCCGATTCGGTTCCGGTTCAGTTCCGGGGAGCAAAGATAACGGTTCCAATTTGTTTGAACCGCTAAATTGAGAATATAGTTTCCGCGTTGCTTTGGAATAGGCACTATCTTAACCAGCTTTCTATCATTCGTGCAATCCACTTTTTTTTTTTTTCAGGTACCAGAAATAAGAAATTTATTGATTTCGACGAAGCAGTAAAAGAAAATCTATATTAACATAAAAATCTTTATGTCTATACGACTCAATATCTATTTGTTTTCCTCAATCGCATATGTTTTACCTGAATCGAAAGGTTATCAGTCTGGTAGGTCGCCTAAAATACCCGTGATTGGTATACAGCTTTGCGTCGCAGTATTGAAAGACGAATCCTAGTCGAGCTCTTAATATTGGGAATTAATTACAGTGCATAAAATCGTGGAATGGGGACGTCTTGGCCAAATATATCGTGAAATCTAGTTTATAAAATACGTTTTATATATATATATATAGACGTATCTACATATATATATATATATATATATATATATATATATATATATATATATATATATATAATGACGACGACGCCACTTAAGCGGTAATCAGAACGTTTGTTTTCCTGACTAACATTGTTTATACTCTCAGGTCAATACGCACCTTCGTACTCATCAAATCTGGGCTGAAATAGCGCGTACCCAAATGAACCTTTCCGACATATAGCTTGGCGTTCTGATGTTGTTCTTTACAAGACGCCTTTCAATTCAATTAAAATATGCATCGTCCTTGGTATTCTGTCATTTTTTTGTTAAATAAAACAAAGTAGTATTTCATACTCTACTCGACATTGCAGCTGCTTAATTGAACACTGGCGGTCTGCGTGCGCGAGACGTCAAAGGCTACGTTTACATGGATGCGACCGTAGCGCATCGAATTGAGTTAGCGCATTGAATTTACTTTAATCACTGCGTTTACATGGATTCGAATCGACCGCTGGCGACACCTCTGAGTCGAATCATTACAGCGCACTCCCTGGTCACGTGACCCCGGAGGTCACGTGTGACCCACGTGACCCATGCGACCCCCCCCCCGCCCGATGCCTTCCTCCTCCTCCAAGAGCTGCGCTCTTAATTCGGCGTTACAGGGAGTTGCAAACGGCTTTCACTTTTTTAGTCTAGTTGATATCTCCATTCGTTCATTCAACGCCTCGTTCATTGAAAAGTGGTAAAAGACGCTTGGCATGGCGGTACGGCACGGGCCTCCGGAGGAATGGTGTCTGTTTCTTCTCGAAAGTGAGACGATTTGCAGCCCGGGGTCTGTCGGGCGACGAGAGCTGCAAGGTATCGTGTGTGCACGACAAGGCGAGTGGTTTTCCGCGCCGACGGGATGGCGCCCGCTTCGTGGGACGTAGTACCGTCCTTGTACTTTTGGACTTCGCTCCGATGGAACAAAATACGATTACGCCGGCCACGACAGGGCGATTGCCTCGGAACATGACTGCTGCTCGACTGCCCCATAGTCAGCGAGTGTGTGCTTAGCATCATACTCCTTCAAGACCCAGTCATCCATTCAAGATGAGATTGTCTGACCGACTGGCGAGGAGCGACGTCGACGATGGTCTCCCTTATTTGGGCGATGAACAGCCGACGGGGTTCAACCAAGAAGGACAAAAGTGTGGTCTCCAGACGATTGTTAACGCCATTAAAAGAGACGGACGTCGAATATGAGGTGTTCTTGCCGACAGGCCAAGTGGTCGTCCGGAAGTTTACCGGCATTCAAAAGGTCAATATATTTATCTGGTGTAGCAAACATATCCCTGTTAAAGGGGCCACGAAATGATTTTTTAACTTCTTCCTTAGCTGTAATCCTCAACTCAAAAGCGAACTGTGAAATCACGCGGTCGTGACATACTAGGGCACCGGTGCGATGATCCCAAGCTTCCACCGTGCTTTTTAAGCGCACCACAGAACTTGGCATTTGCAAGTGATGATAAGTTCCGTCAGTCCACGCAATGGCCACCAACGCGAATTCAAATATTCGCCGTCGAATTGATTGTTGACGAGCGCATACGTCCGAGTGACGCAGTTCTCGTGTCCAATGCGTGAGTTGGGCTCGGCTGACATTATTTTGGCCTTTGTAGGCATTGCAAAGGGGTTACATAGAACCATACACACATGATGATAACATCATAGCACATTGACATTAAGAGGACAAACGGGCCAAGCTACAGAAAATAAATATTACACTCGTAAGAAATAAATGTCTGTAACTTGTTAATTACAAAGACAAACACACCTCTGAGCATCCAAGTTTATTAGTATGTGTTGATGCATTGTGATATAGCAGGACATTTAATATACGTCACTTGAGCAAACGCCAGCTGATCACTTGAAGAAAACAAACCCAGAAACAACGCGATCAAATGCAAGCTATTGCAACGAAAGCACGTTATATCAAAATCTTCAGAGCTGCAAATTCGTGAAATCGTCGATTAGTACAAAAGGTTAAAGATCGCAGGAGCTTCCTCGCTAAAAGTTGCTGTGATTATTCGGTGACCCAGGGCTGAAACAACTTCCCCTACGCCCTACACGCGACGTATACCTTTCGTTTCGATTCTCAGAAGTTCAAACTTTCAAAGGAAACTAGAAAAATGTGAAAATGTTATTCTAAAAGCTACATTGTAACATCGTTGATTAGTACAAAACGTAAACATCGCAGGAGCTTCCTCGCTAAAAGGTTTTGTGATTATGCGGTTACCTGGGGCTGAAACAACTTCTCCAAGGCCCAACATGCGGCGCATAGACTTCGCATCGATTCTTAGACACTCAAACGTTAAACAAAGCTAAGAGTATGCAAAAATTGCATGCTAAAAGTCTTATCGATCCTCGAACACATCCGGGAATCCGAGCACCGCTACGGCAATATGACTGATGCTGTCGCACAGGCGCTAATATCCAGAGCGATCTTGCACAGAAAGGGTATAAAGTATCATTCTTTCAGGTCTTTACGTTATACCTACGTCAGAGAGCACGAAGAAGCCCGAAATTGTCGGCAAGCTGCGGCACATCACGATTGCGTGCCGAGGCGCTGCCGTGGTTGCAGAAGGCCGCAAAACTCGCTTGCCCCCCACCTTTGCACCGCTTTGCGCGGAGAAAATCTCGTAGTGTCATTCTGTGCTCGAGTGTATGGCTTGCGCTTTTCGATCGTTTTTTAGCGTTTTATAGTTTTGTGGCGATAGCCACTGATCGATGAGAAAGAAGAAGAGACGAAGACGTTCTGAAGCGACCTCTCAACAGCGACCTGGTTGAGGTTTCTGTTCAGCTGCTTCCGCCAATTCAACGGTGGTAACGACCGAGTTGATGCCAGAACAGCAGTTTTCACGGCAGAAAAGTTGCTCAAGGTTCGTTCGTTATATTGCAACCCAACTGACCTTATTTCGGGCGCCCAGTTTCTCGAAAACAGTGTCAGTGCACACGATCAAGTTTCTTAAATAGTCTCAATTTCGGCGTGCAGGTTGGCATTTTGGAGGGGGCCAGAAGGGGAAATGCGCCCTCCAGTGTCTGAGTGCCAGACGGCGATGAAATGTGCCAGCTCCACTTGTGCAAACAGGAAATCCTGCAGTTCCTGAGGCAGCTCTTGGTGTGCTTTGGAAAATTCAGCACGTTGATGAAGGTACAATGAAGTCCCTTCCGAACTTGAGTCCGCACCGCTGACTTGCATGGCTGGCTACTTGGCCTTCGTTTGCGAACAAAAGGTGACACGTACCTTAGTTGTAGAAATTGTCATACTTTCAAAGTAATTAGCTGAAACATTCAGCCTAGCAAAGCAATAGAAATGTCTGGTGAAAGTAAGGAAGGCTAATGTGTAGAGCTCGCTCAACTTTGCAGGTGACGTGTCCTGAATGCAAGCTGCACCTTAAGGGAAATGCATCACGTGACGGAGCATATCAGTTCGTGTTTAGCCTTGACCCGTACATGTACACGTTACCCGAAAAGGTGCAACTAAATAACCGCTACTCGTTACTCGCCTCAAAGTGCACCGGAACACGCTACTCGTTACCGATTCTCAAAAGGAACGCCTTGAGTTAGCCTCTCTGGCAACGAGTTACTTTTCACGTTACTTTGACGACCAAATTCGCAACTGCTTTTGTTTCATATAGTTGGTTTATTGTTTTCTTTTTAGTAGTCGTTGCACTTAATCAGTGTGCCTGCTCGGGAAGTTTTCTATCCGTTATAAGCCTCCCGCTTTCTTGTAAATACAATCTTCCGGCGACACTGAAGTGTCGTTCCACCGACGCGCTCGGGTTAGGAACGCAGTATTTGTGCTTTTCAGCAAGAGCTTTTGGTGATCTTGATCTCTCCTCCTCTTGTGTTCTCTCTATCCCAAAGTTCTAAGTTGACAATGGTTTGCGTGTGCCTTCCGGTGGTTGGGCAACCGCGGGTTTACATTCGGTCCGTAGTCGGTTCTAGAACGTTCAATCAACGAACCTTTACTGTGTTCGCTGGTTGAGGGACATTCCCCGCTGGGGAAGTTCTGTAGAGCAACGTTTGTCGCCGGGAAGCGCGCCAGTCGAACTGTTCGGACTGACGTGTTCAGCGATAAACGTTGCTCTACTCTAATACTGCTTATATGTTAGTTGCGGCTGCCCACCTACCGTTCCCGCAATACACGCATACACCGGTTATGTTACTAAAACGAGGCTGTTTAAACGTTGTTGGTGTCGACGTCATACTCCTCAAAAGTGTAACGACATACCGTCACTCGTTACTTGGCCTTGGAAGTAACTAAACACGTTACTCGTTCCTTTTCTAGACAAAGAACTAAATACGTTACTCGTTACCGAAAGTAGTAACTAGGTAGAAGCAACTCTGTCACTTGTAACGCGTTACGCGTACGTGTCTGGCCTTGGCCGCGACAGGAGAACCTAGCTACATCCACGACTTAAAAAAGCTGTCTGGCTGTGCAAACTCGTCTGCACCTTTGTCGAGAGTGGCTCTACAGTCGGCAGAGATTCGTCGTTGTGGACGGATTTACGAGGTCCTTTCCAGCGCTGTGCTTCCACAGCTTATGGACTGCCCACTGATGTGGTGTACTAACTGCAGGAGACCCACAGCGAAGAGCTCTGCGAGCTCTTTCTCAGAAAGCTCCTCAGACCTCTTTTGGGAAACTGGGCTGGTGACCTAAACAGCTCTCTAGAGAATATATTGAGGCTTTCGCGGAAGCCTCCTTTCTCGAAAGGCCCTCCGCTTGTGAACTATTATGACTCCTTTGATCTGTTTGTGAACAATGAAGTTTATATTTCTGAAGTTATGCACGAGGAATCCGTTTCTTATCGCCCTTCACAGATAAATAAAGGCACAGCTCGAGCATGCTCGAGCGTCGATTAAAACCGGAAATTATACGGCCTAGCTATATCCAACTATAACTCCTATATTACAGTGGTAATAGAAACGGGGCAACACTTACGGGAACAAAGAAAACGACAATTCGCTCATACTGCCAGCTGAATGCGGCTCTAACGCGCAGCCTGCAGCTGAGTGAGCTCCTCGCAGAAAGAATCGTGTGCTTTTATTCTACACAGATTTGTCACATCATTCGTGCAATCTGGCACCCAGTTTCAATTGAGACTTGTCGCTTCACGAAAAACAATCTAAATAACCACACCGGGCCGGGGCCGGGCGATAACGAGCGCCACTGCTGGCGCTGCGGGTTAAAGTAGAACTGTCGCTTTCAGCGGCGGAGTGAAGCATACGGCAGGCCGCTCCCAAAAGGGGATCGAGCGGCCGTGACAGTAGCCTGCGGTAACGCTATGCTAAAACTGCCTATTACCATAATCGGCGTGTTTAGGGGTTTACGGGTTTTATTTATTGCTCTCCCAAAAATTCATATTTTATTATACCGTACTTTTTTTTTTTTTTTTTTGTACCGTGTTATTTGCAACATTGTGGCCCTCTCTAAAACTGCCCGTTGTAAGCTCTCGGCCACGAACGGCTGGCTAACACAAACGCGTTTAAAATGCTTCGGGCATTTCTTTATTTACTTTGTAATTACCTGAAAGCAAGTACGCGTATTCTATCTTTTAAAAGTGCTTGGAATAAATGGTCATGTTTCTACGGCCTTAAAACGCAAACCCATTCCCGACGTGTATTGCTCGACATACCGTTGCGCGACCAGTTTTCTCCTACTTAGGGCAAAGAATAGAC
This sequence comes from Ixodes ricinus, assembly GCA_037355805.1. Lineage (NCBI taxonomy): Eukaryota > Metazoa > Arthropoda > Arachnida > Ixodida > Ixodidae > Ixodes > Ixodes ricinus. The sequence goes on from JAZHYW010068398.1 coordinate 23,811, forward strand.
TTTTCGTAGACCGTACGACTAGAGCTCTACATTAATTAGCGGAAGCGTTTGCCTTCACGTTGAGCACAGATCGAGCTGGCGGCCATGCACAAGACCAGCAATCCGCAGCGTATCCGATATACAAAAATTTCCGAATGAAGTTAGACATCCCGGTCCTTCGTGCAACGCTGTTGCGATGCGGAGCACAAGAATTCCTATTTTGACGCGCTCACTTTTTTCGTTAAAACAGCTTCATGCATCAAGGCCGACAGCACCTGCCACCTTTTCCTCGCCGCCGCCGCCGCTGCCGTCCCCGTTCCTCTAGTTCTCCGCTCGTCCGCGGGAGGGCGAGCGGCGGGCTGGAGTTGCGAATAGCAAGAGGAACTTCAATAGAGTTCCGGACGTTGTTGTGTCTAAAGAGGGTATCTTTGAACACCTTCTCAGGCTCAACAACAAGAAGTCCTGCGGGCCCGACGCGATATCAAATATTTTTCTCCGCAGATACGCTGAATGGTGCTCAGAATATTTATACGTAATTTACACTCATAGTTTTAACACTGGTGTGGTTCCCAGCGATTGGAAGAACGCCAGAGTAGTCCCAATCCACAAATCCGGCAGTACTATGGAAGTACGGAATTACAGGCCAGTTTCTTTGTTATGCTCTAGTGGCAAGGTTATTGAGCACTTCTTGTGCAATCATCTAACGGCGTTCCTTGAAAAAACAACTTTTTCCGCGTCGAGCAACACGGCTTTAGGCGCGGCTTATCTACAGTCACGCAGCTTCTGCATACAATCCACGAGCTGGCGGGTATACTAGATAAATCCGGGCAAGCAGATGTCATATTCCTAGATTTCGCGAAAGCGTTCGACCGCGTAACCCATCCCAAGCTTTTGCACAAGTTGAAATGCGTCCTTAATAATGATAAAATAGTTGCCTGGCTTGACTCGTACCTGAGCAATCGTACACAATTCATAAGCACCAATGGTCGTGAGTCGCAAAAGGAACGCGTTGTTTCCGGCGTTCCGCAGGGGTCAGTGATTGGGCCTCTTTTGTTCTTGATTTTTATAAACGATCTTGAAATAAGTCATCCATCTGTACAGTGTCAGATTTTTCGCGGATGATTGCGTTTTGTTTACAGACATTGTGTGTCGTGCTGACCAAGTCAACCTTAACGATTGCCTATCGCAAATATCATCATGGTGTGAGCGTTGGCAAATGGTGCTGAATGCTTCCAAGAGCGCCCACATGACAGTCACTAACAAGAAACAACCACTCTCCTTTACTTACACAATTGACGACCTACCCTTGCAAAAAGTCACAGAATACAAATACCTCGGGGTAACAATTACCTCAAACCTCAGCTGGAACGCACATATTAGCGATTTAGTCACGAGGGCTTCAAGGAAGTTATGGTTTCTTCGTAGAAACTTACGCCACTGCACCTCTACAACTAAACTGGCGGCTTATAAATGTTTAATCCGTCCCATTTTGGAGTACGCAGACGCAGTGTGGGATCCAAGGTCGCAAGTCTGTATCAATGCACTAGAAAACATGCAAAAGAAAGCACTGCGATTTATCTACAACCGGTACGGTTGCCGATCATCCATTACTGAGCTCTATCGGCTATCCGGCTTGCCACGGCTAGCTACTCGAAGGAAAATTAACAGACTAAAGTTTTTCCACAACCTTATCAACAGCCCAAATGGTCTGTCGTCAAGCGAGTATGTTACAGTCAACTCTAACCGACTAACTAGAAATAAACACGACAAAACGATGAATGAGTTTTCCTGTCACAGTGATGTTTATATGTATAGCTTTTTTCCACGCACTGTTACTGAATGGAACAAGCTTCCGTCACAGCTGGTAAACGAAGACTGCCCTGTTGCATTCTCAGACGGCCTCCAGTCACTCGTCACTGATGACGCAAGTTCTTAGATTGGCTGGGATAAATTGTGTACCCCTGTATTTTACGGCTGATGCATCTTGATCAATTTTTTTTGTGCGTATGCGGGGGTAGCTTTGCCTTTGCATGTGTACAGATCTACCCATGTTTACTTAGGGTCTGCTTTGTTGTACATAATTCTGCTTTTATGTGATGTTTCTTGCTTCCAGTTATCTTTGCATTGCTTTTGCCTTGGCCCCTTTACAGGCGGCCGGCGATTTCCACCAATAAATAAGTAAATAAAACTATTGGGCGTTTTCAGATAGGATCGAAAGACCATGTCCGGTCGACCTTTTTATTTTTACCAGAAGATATATTTTACTTGTTGTGCAACCGCAAAAACATAATTCAAACTTTTTTTGCGGAAAATAAAATTTCTGAAAATCACAAAGTATCGCTGTCGGTACACGCGCACGCTTTTGCGACTTGCGTGAAACCGCCCCTTTGGATATTTATAAAAGAAAAAACTGTTCTCGCCTTAGGTTTAATATTTGTTTTGTGCAGAGACTGTGCATAAGATAAAAGGAGGTAAACATGCATTATCGATTACAAAGCAATTCAGAACTTTATGAATCCGGATCTTAAAAGAATGGATACTGAAATTTTTTAACGAGATTTGGACGCGTTTGTTCAATATTCGCATAAATTGACATTGAAATTGAAAACGATAACCTTTCTACCAAAATATACTTCAAAAAATGCTTTGCAATATTTTTGTATTTCTGAATATACAGAGGACTAAATATGCAGAATTGCCGTAACGGGAGTAGAGAAAAATAGGACGCTGCCGATTTCAAACAAGGGCAAGAAAGGGGTCGGAAAATGTAGGACAGTCTGTGAAGAGAAAGCACTGTGACAGGAGTTCGTGAAAAAATAGGAATTAATACAAAAGATTACAGGTGAGTTTGAAGCACAAGCCAACAATTTAAATGCAGATTTCTCGGATCAGTGAATTTCGGATCCTACCCTTCGTAGGGAGGCTGGGCTGCTGACGACCAGGTTTAAATAGTGATAAGAAAGAACACATGTTTAAAGTGGTACAATTGAAACTAGCTTAATGAATCAAGACCCTGCGCGCACATTCGGCGCTTGTCGCGTGCATTCTTTCTGCCGGACGCTGACCTGTGTCGGTTACGGCGCTCTCCTGGCACTCCGAGGAGGAACATTTTCTTTTCTCCTTTAGCCTGTAGCGATCACTTTTCCTTTCTTTTCAGTGGCACCGCAAGCTCGCGACCTCGATCTGCTTTTCGCAGCCGTAGGAGACCACTTTCAAAGATATGCGTCTACTGTTCTTGCTACAAACAGCTGTGGTTGAGAAGTGTCGGACCGCGTACACTGCAACAAGTGACAGGACTGAATTCCACGCACAACACAGAGTCCCCCTCCTTGCTTCCATGTCCCTGAACGCTTTGACGTCAGCATTCGAGAGGTGGATTAGTTTCACGTTGGGCAGTTTAGTGTTCAGTGGGGCAACCATCCCTGACGCCGACTTAATCACCGACGTGGTGGGCCCTCGGAAGTTGTACAACGTTGTCTGTGCTTGGACACGACCACCGATTCAATCGCGAGGCACTCTTGCCATGTCCAGTTGCGGAAAAATTTTACTTCGCTGACCTGTGCTTGTCGCTATGTGGCTCGTGTAGTTGGTATTTGTTCTTAAAGTGGCCATGTTGCACCATCACTGACGTAGGTCACATGAGCATACACTGGAACCTTGTTCTCAAGCCATTCGTGCACCTTGCTAAGAGTGTATAGCACGCGTGGGCGGGGTCGTGGGCACATGTGGTCACTTATAACAATAAAGCTGCGTTTTTGGGTTTTTGTTTTTGTAGTGATCACGCCGGGGATAATGGAGACTTGACTCTTTTTCCAATGGTATAGACCTTTTCCGCTTACTCCGCCCCCGACCGCCAAGTAGGCATATCCGGTATGGGCGACGAAAAGTTATCGAGAACGTTTCAACCTGCAAATAGTAAAAAAATAGTGGGGAGGCAAAACGAGAATGTGAGACGGTTACGTTTATGTCCTACATGCTTTCTATTGGCGTGGCGTTACACGCAAAACGATGTTTTCGCCCATGCTGGAAGTGACGACAACCAAGATGGCGGCGCCTTGCAGGAAAAGGTCTATACGACTGGATTTGCTCGGGCAGGATCAAGCGGATTGCTGGTGCCACATTTTAGCTGGCAATCCCGTTCTCGTGTATTGACTGTAGGCCGCAGATGCCCGGCGCGATAAACCGAGGCGTGAGCAGAGTCGTCTCTTTGCATGGTCGAGAAATTAGAGAATCGAGAAATTGGATTTCGCGATTCGCCAAACCGCTCTCATATAAATTAAGTTACAAACAATCTCAGTCAATCGCTTTATTTTTCAATATCTTTACTTCTTCTTTTTTTGCTTTGTGCAGTTTTTTACGGCGGCGGAACTTATTGGCGCTTACAGGCGGCGCAGGTTCAGGTTGTGCCGCGCCCCACCTCCAATATCATGGTACCGCCAATGTTGCAGGGCTGATCTGCTTGCAAAGTCGCTCCGGTTGCTTCCTTTACGTCGCGTAGACGGAGACGCTACACGCCGGCTGTTGAAACAGGCACCGCGAAGCATGCTACAGGGTGACGCACTCTCGATCGCTCCGGCCCATGGGCATTTTTGGGTCGATGGTACGAAAATCTGTTACGAATTTTCCCATCAAAACTACCGTCCACCTCTGTGCTGCCAGTTTGTCTTTTCCTGACCACCCCGCAGCATTTTTACGCTTTTTAATAATAATGAAATTGTCAAGAACGGGTAGTGTGCTCGCCCCATTTATGGCAACCGCGTTAGCGTCAATTTGGCCATATTTTTCTCTTTATAACTTCAAAGCCACACAAATAATGCATTATATTTTTTGCAGATTATGTTAGTACATATTATAAAAAGTTAATTTTGGAGAGTATAAAGAATATTGAAGATGGCCTCTTTTTCTTTTTTTCTGCTGCGCCGCTGCCTCACCCAGCGGCGCAGCAGTCACCAGCAAGCCATGCAGCAAGCCAGCAAGCCAGGCTCTGCAGCAAGCCAGGGCGGTCTGCTCGGCGCACCGCCGCACTCCCTGCCGGCCAGGGATTTCCCCAGACCCTCCCTCACGGGGGTATAGACCCCCCCCCCTAGTTTTCCTAAACACCCCCCCTTGAATCTAAAAAAAAAGGGAAAAAATAAAAATTATTTTTTTCAGATTAAGTAGAAAACACCACCTCTCAGGTGTATATATAAAGGGAAACATACATTACGGGTATGTGCATTTGGTTAATAGACGTCTGTAATTTAGCTAGTGGACTAAAAAAGAAACAGTTTTATATTTTATCTAGCCTCGCCCTCGCATCGCCCTCCCCCCTCTCCCGAGTCACCCCCCCCCCCTTGATTAGAATCCTGGGGAAACCCCTGCTGCCGGCGCTGCGGCCGCTTCTGCTCCTCTCGGCGCCGAGGAACATGGCGGCGCCTGAAGCATCTTAACTCGTCGGCGGCCGCAACCTCGGCAGTCCCGAATTGTGGTCGTCCACGCCAGTACACCGCATAAGAACTAAGCGAGCGGAAGAACGACATTCATGCTTTCGCATTCACAACTCATATGAAGTGCTTAGGTGTCCTCGGAATATTTTTGTGTCATTTTTGTTAACAGTAATCATTCATTTCTTTTATTTTGCACCCAAAGGCTGTGGAGATTAAACAAGATACGGACGAGGTCAAAGCTTGGGGAAGGACTTGAGAACGGCACTCTTGTGAAACTTTGAGCAGCGGCCAACGTTCGGTTGTCGCTCTGAGGCCACTAGGATCTTTCTTTTCTCCCCGTACACACTGGTAGTCATATTTATCGTGGGAATAATAAGTCACATTTAGTCCTTTCAATGCTCTTATTCCCGGGGACAAATATGCGGTGCAACTATTCTGTACTTTCAGTAAATACCACTATGAGCTAATCCTTAACCTTGATAACTTCCTCTCCGCTCAATGCAGACGCAGAAAAAATAAAGGAAAGAAACAGTTTTCCCCTCCTCCACTCGCTATTAGAACAAGCGGTCATGTGATCTGACGCTAATTATATACCATCATTTCTCATCATAGTCATGCGCTGGGGTTGTCAAAGAATGAAGCATGGGTTGAGCTTTACACGTTGTTAGAGTTCGGCTACTCTCATCTTTGATTGCACACAAGCCATTACCCAAATGTTTGGTGATGCTGATTGTCAAGAACCCGAGCACTCGACTCGGGCTCGCGACAGTCGACTACGTTACAGTGTCGTGTGACTCGCGATGAGAAGTCGTGATGTCATGCGGACGTAAGGGTGGTCAACAACGCTGAAACATATAGCGACGTTATCAATTTGAAGTCGACTCGACGCTAGTGAGTCACGTGACTACGTCACGGGGCCACGTGACATGACATATTATTTGACGGTATGTCGACATCATGACGCCACGTGACCACGTGACATATGATTAATCGTAGTGCCGATACAAAGGCGCCACGAAAATCGACAATTTCTCATATACATTACAATTCGGTATGTGACAATTCGATCACCACATAGGAATACAGCAGCTCTGCAAATTTTTCTTTCTTAAAGCACTTGTTTTGTAATAATAAAATAAAGAAATTACCGTGTACCGTTTTGAACCGGTTACCGTTATATTTTGTCCCGGTTCAGTTCCGGTTCAGTTTCGAAATGGCGGCGAAGATTTCGGTTGTCAGTTCGGCTAAAAATAACGGTTCGGTTCCGGTTTTCGGTTCGGTTCGGTTCCGGTTCGACACTCTGGCCACTGGCTTCCTCCCCCGATGAAGGCATAACCCAAGGACGTTCCAGTCGGAGTCCTCTGGCTTGGAGCCTGCTCGATCCGTGTATTGTGTCGGGAAGAGTGGCTTATTCTCTGGCACTCCTCCGCGTGTCTCCCGTTTTCGGGGGACCAAAGAGATCGCGTAGAAACAAAGCCACCTTTGGCGGGACATTCGGGACTTCGCTCCTCCGAGTGGACGGCGGTCTGTACGAGGAGTCCTGGATTGGACACCCGGCGACGGGTCGGGTCGCGGAGTGAGCTCGTCCGACCGACGATGACTCCACGCTTAGCGTTCCCTCTGGCTCTGACAGTCAGCGTCTCCTCCTCCGGGTGTACGTAAGTCTGCGGAAAGCTCTGGCTTGAACTCCCGTGACGACGGGTAGCGGCGTGACCTCGGCCCACCGGCGATAACTCCGCTCGCGATCCCCTTCGGCTCTCAGGTCGGCGGGCGCCGCGGGCACCCTGTGTCCACGGCTCGCTTGTTCGCGGTGTCTTGTTGGGGACCCCTGTTTCCCAACAAACGCTGTTGGATACCGGGATCATCGTTGTTGGCATGGCGTTGGCGAATCCGGCGCGGCGATCGCCCTCGCTGGTAGACGTCGGCCGCGCGGTGGGACGGGCATCGGGTTCTCCTTCCTTGAGCACCGGTCCCCGGACGTAAAGGTACGTAATCGCCACAAATGTTCATGACCTTACAGAGGCGTACTGGTCTTAGTGTGGCCCAAGATATACTCGCACGGACCGCTTCTGATTCAGAAGCATTGAAGGTCGCGGTGAAATTGCGAGGATAGAAGGGAACTATTTCTTTCCAGTCTTGCCTTCGCAAAGCTTGATGACGTAATTGTGGGATCGAATCCACCCGCCTGACGACAGTCGAGCGCGGCTCATAGATTAGGCACGAGAACTGCGAGAACTTGACTTCGTCTCGCAACAATCCGTACCTTGGCCGGACACTCGGGTATCGTGGCTCGTGTCCAACCATTAGCCGGCTGAAAAGAATAGCCGAAATCTAGCAATGCCTGGAGCTGCAGCGCGGGTTTTATACTTTGTCGACCCCAGCGCGTGGCAATGATTAACGTTGGCGGCATAGGATGTATGCACCAGGGCACGTGGCCGCTTGTCCTGGCTCCGAGTTGGGGGATGAACGATGCTCACATTTCTCTAACATTACTTGCCAACTGGCATTGCTTAAAAAAACAAATACATTTATTTTTCGGGGGGAGGGGGGGAGGGTATTAACGTTAGGGAGTGATTCTGAGTAGTATTTAGCGAGAGATCGTTTCGTGGCCCCTTTAGGTTCCTGCATGGACATAACGTTTCTTGAAATATGGTGTTTACGAACAGAAGTAACGTCAAACAGTGAAGCGTAATTCGTAAATAGAAAGTAACTCAAGTAACGTGTTCATACTTTTTATCAAAAACGGTAACGCGTTCGTTTTTTTTCTTTCTTTTTTTAAGTAACGAGTATCGTTCTTTGGTCCATTTTTTTTCGGTAACGCCTACAGCACTGGGGTTTCGCGGTGCGGCGCTGTGATGTCAGCTCCGCTGTGGAAGGATGGAGTTACGGTCGGGTGCGGTTACTAAACAAGCAGATCCCTGCCTGACGTCGGGTCAGTTTGTTTTTAAACCCGTTTCGTCCTTCGACACTTTGGTGTCGAGTGTAAATTCCTCTGCGGTGCAGAAAAGACTGACAATATGCGGGGATTACGCGAAAAAGGAGAACCGTGTCTTACGGCCCGGGTAAATAAACTACACATGCATAGCGGTTGGGATATATAACGCGAAAGTGTGACAACATGACGTTATCTGGATCAAAAGATAATTTAGGAAAACAGGATTTCTCTATGAACCGACGACGTTCACCTAAGCTTCAATGTCGTCAAAACAAAAATCGACATTGCGGACGCCTATAGCATTTATTTCAGCGAAACAAGCAATTGTCATCAAGGAAAACAAATACTCTCTTTCTTGCCGACAAGTCTTTTTCACTTATATAAACCCCACGAGCATTCACAATTTCTTGTTTTGACGATATTAGACTTAGGTATACGACGTCGGCTCATAAAAAAATGTTACTTTTTTCTGTACCCCTTTTTTTTTCTTTTTTAGTTGGGCAACGTTATGTTTTCAAACTTTAGCGCTCCATTACAACCGCCTACGGCTTCGCATTCTCACACAGTTGGAGCTTTCTGCGATGCACGGATAGTTCATGTGTCCGGGCCGGAAAACACGGTTCTTTTTTTTTTCTGGAAACTCCCTTATAGACATCATGCAAAAGACATGCGATGGCATGATGACAGGACTATATCAGCGCGGGGGGTGCCTCGAGCATATATGTCCCATAAGCACGTGCGTGCTTCATACGCTTCTGTGCATCCGAACATTTCTGCAAACCGTCTTTTGCGTGACGTGTTAGAGGCGTGGCTTGAGAGTGGCGCTTTCGGTGGCGTGGGTGCGGAGCTTTCGGGAGGCGACGTACGTTGTTTCCATCGCGCGGCAGCTCCCGAGTGGCACTCGGCGCACCGTTTCCCGGAGTTGCTCCGGAAGAGTGGGATTAGGCGGGACCTCTCCGAGCGCAGACGGTCAACATCACGCGAGCAGCGCGACACTCAACCCAGAAAGAGCAAGTGTATATATGTATAGAGTTTCCCGCCTTCGAACGCCGTGTATATAAGCGTGGCAAAGGGTTGGCGAGTCTTCGCTCTCCTCGTCTTCGAATCGCCTCTCTGGACATCATATTCCATCGTCATGCTCCTTTCGAAAGTCTGCACCCTTCTGGGAAGCTGCGGAAGTACTGCACTATGGCGGACGACAAAAACACGCGACCAAGATTGGAACCCTAAAAATGAGCCTCAAAAACTATGCTAAAAAAATGGGGCTTTTCCAGGAACTTGAGAGGCGAGGAGGAGAGCGCGCGCGCAGCTTTAATAATAATAATAATAAAATCATTTTTATTTTCGAGTGCCCAAGAAACAAACCGAAGGTCTTTGCTTTGGTGCAAAGAACGAGTAAACGCCAAATTAACATAAAACAAATAAAACACACATCACAGGTGGGTAGCGATCCTTTGCGATTGCTTGCGGTAAAAAGAAAAGTTGTCTAACAGAAAGTAACAGAAAAGCTTTAATCGGCGCTCCAAAGGGAAGAGGGCACACGTGCTCGTACCTTCGACCAAATACTTTGACTGCATTGCCAAGAAACATTGTTCCCGAGTACAGTTGGCTTTGACTACGTCGGTCAAAGACAAGTGGTCGAAGCTATATGGGCACACGCGCGATCGCACAACCTGAACTCCCATCGACGTTGGCTCGATCTAATGTTACTGGATTTTGTAAAACTAGCACCAAGCTTCCCGGTCGCCATTTTGCTTTATAGAATGGGCAGTCTTTCCTTGACCTCTCCATTCTTGGTAATCTAAATTCGTTGGTGACGGGTACAGCTTTATAGAGACGCTTCTTGAATACCGAAATTGTGTTATCCACACACCGGCGAGACAAGTGCACATGTTCGCATTGCCACCACACGCGGCGTTGGTGCTTGGGGGGACTAAAAATAATGTTCCCTCTTTAAATACTCAAGAACAACAATACCATTGTAAAAGATCTGTAGAGATAAGCATGATCGATAAGTGGATCGCATGCGCCGCGACAAATACGCTTATATGGCGAGGCAGGCATTCAGTATTATATCCATAGATCTTAGTGCGAATGGTTGAAAACAACCTTCCAAAGCTTTGAAGATTTGAAGGGACCGAAATGGTGATTGCCATGGCAACTGAGACCAATCAACCCATCACCTTGCGAGGCTTTGTCGTGTGTGTGTTGGTATCTGCTTGTGTCCGTCTGGCAGGCAGGGGAAGGCAATGGCGCTACTCTGACATGGATCCAGTGACTTTAGTGCTTCCGACCGTGCCAATGTTCACGAGTCCACGCATATGGCGCGTGCAGCCACAAGAACGATCGTTCAGCGTTCCTGCACAATACTCATGCTTTGAGCTTTGACTTTCGCTCGCACATAAAGTGAAACAGTCTCTATGCCGGTGTTCGTGTCAGGGCGTGCGGACTGCTTTGTTTCTTTCCGTCGGCGGTGTTGCCTGTCGTCGGTCGGCGTGTTTTTCGCGCTCAGCGGCGGTGACTCGGCTGTCTGGGGCCGTTTTCTTCGCACGAGCAGCAGCAGCAGCAGCAGCAACGTGCGGCGGCGTGGCATATATACTGCCCTGCTCGGGTGACGGGACTCCGTGAGCGGACACTGCATTCCTCGTGAGGCGCATTCCACGCACACTGCGTGGCTGCCGTCCAAAAAGCGCCCAGGAGAAGACGGACGACGGCGAGCATGCATGGCGCCCGTGCAAGGATTCGTTTATGCACCCACCAACACCCTTTACCAATCTCCCAGAAATTTTTCACACAAAACACATCTATACACGTTTTTCGTTTCCTTTGGTTCTCAGTCAGGTGGAACGTTTCCTATCTGGTATGCGGGACGAAAAAAATAAGAACACATTCCAACCTCGAATATGCGAGAAAATATATCGGTGAGGTAAAACAAGAATGTGTGGCGATCACGCATTTTTTCGTGAACACCTTTCAGCGGCGTGGAGAGATCAAAACGATGTTTTCACGCATACTAAAAGTGACGACATTCAAAATGGCTGCGTCTTGGTGGAAAAGGTGTGTAGCATCCCGCACCCCTCCGCCCGCACCCCCACCGCCCAAAATCCAGACATATATAAAGTTACTGAAATAGAGTAACTAATACCGTCACTCGTTACTCGCTGCAAGAGTAACTAGATGCGTTACTCGATACCGAGTTTTCAAGAGGAACTTGATATACCTTAGCTCGAAAGTAACGCGTACTGGTTACCCTGAATACCAGATCCTCGCGCTTCAAATCTGCGACCGGCCACTATATATGGCTCCGTCGTCGAACTGCCAGGCTTTGTGAGTGTAAAAAAGGCTGGCACTGCGCGGGCCTCTCTTTTTGTTTAGCCAAACCCCAGTTCGGAGTTTGTGTCATGGTAATTTACCAGGCCTGAGCCCGGCCCAGGTGTTTGAGACCAGGCCCGGCCCGCGACCCGAGCAATTTCTATGTTACCCGGCCAGACCCGGCCCGTCACCTTTATAACAGGCTTCGGCCCAGGCCCGAATTCGATGTGAACCCGGCCCGGCCCGTCACCTTATAGAACAGGCCTGGGACCGGCCCAGGCCCGGTTTCGATGTAATGTTGTTCAAACATCGCCGCGTGGAGTACAAAAGTATTGGGCAACGTAATTTTGTCTACTTAATGCGGCCGTTGGAGGGGAATTAGCTGGTACGGAACTTTTTTTTCCTTGTATATCGGTACCTGACGGAGCTACACGAATAACTAGGTTAGTGGAATTACGATGCCAGAGAGTGAGTGATATTAGCCTAATATATAAAAAATAACAAAAGGTGGCGATGAATCGATCGGCGCATAGACCTAAGTAAGAAACGACAACTTCTACGTGGATTTGTTTTTATTCCCGAAACGAGTTGAGCGGCATTAATTGCAACAAATCTCGGGTCAGATCAACTATTTCCACACTGAATTCGCTCACACGAAGCTTTCTACAAATAAACGGTTTTTCTTCCGGGGGCGCGCGCTTAAAATCGTTGCTTTTTACTTATTATGCACATTTGCCAGGGACTAGCGAGGGAAGAAAATAAAAGTGAGCTTTCAACAAAACATTTTCTTTGTAAAATAAAAAAAAATTACGGCTTTTTGCGCAAGAACAAAATAGGTTATCCAATGAATTTGGTTTTAAGCACGTTTTGCTCCTCTTGAATCATGCTAGCCCGCAGTGCTTTTCACTACTGGCATTTGTCGCAAAAAACACATAAAACCTTTCTTTACGAAAAAAAAAAAGATCTTTTTTTTTTTTTTTGAGATTTTAATTATTTCATCAAGTCACCAATGTTTTCACACGACTCGCCGGGCTCGGGCCGCAGCCCGAGCCCGTTCCAGGCCGCCAAGGCGCCGACCTGAGTCCCGCCCGGGCCTGAGGTCAAAAGCCCGAGCCCGGCCCGGGCCCGCAGATGGAGGCCGTGACCGGCCCAGGCCCACCAAAATCCGCCTTACCCGGGCGGCCGGCCCGGCGGCCGGGGGGGGGGGGGGCCGGGGCCGGGGCCGGACCCGGGCTTTTGGTAAGCCCGACCCCGTGCAGTGCCCAGTCACTCACGGCCCAAGAAACGCATGGCCGGCGAGTCCCGGGACTGTTTTTCGCTTCGCAGCCAATCAGGTTACGACATCGGCCGACAAGAACGTCGAAGGACCAATCACGAGGCAACACGCATGTGATCATTATAGGCCGCAGCCTGCGTTTGATAAGATGTCAACAAAGTTACTCGTTGTCACCTCAAAGAAAAAAAAGTTTTACGCATATTTATACGCCGCGCAAGTAGTTCTTGAAAGATTTGGTTGTCGGAGGTAGAAGCTGATGCTTTTGGCGTTTGAAACTGGTACGTTTCGTATAAGATAAAATGTACCTAATCTAAAATGCACCTACATATATACCTCTCTGACATAAAGGGGCAAATTAATAATGCTCCGCGAAGAGCCGGACTTTGTTTTTCCTTTTTTTTTATTACGGCTGGGACGAAAACGAGTATACAAATATGTATACGCGCGTGACTTGTCGGCTGCACCGAGGATGCATATAGAAGAGCGCTCGGGGAGTGGTCACGAGAAAGGGTAGCCCTAAAGACATCATCGGGCAGGTTGAAGCCTGGACAGGACAAGTGGTTTAAAAAACTTCGGTTGGGGCTAGTTGGTACGTATACTGATTAAAGGGTTTAAAATCGCGAGCCAAACAAGGTCGAAGAAGACACACAGACGACAGGACAGTCGTTGAGAGTCAGCGGCTGTCCTGACGTCTTTGTGTCTTCATCGTCCTCACTTTGTTCGCCCTTTGTTTAGCCTTTTGACAAGCGTTTGTACTTTGCCTTTCGCACTGACTGTTTTTTGTGACGTTTAACTGACTATACGTCGTTGTCACATCGAGGGAAAAATAAACGTTTTCGTGCATTATTCTAACGCTTCGGGAAGTAGTTGTCTTACAGATTTGGTTGTCGGAAAAGGAACCGATGCTTTTAGCGGCGTTTGAAACGTGTAGGTATTGATAATAAAACATAAAACTATTCTAAGATGAACACCTACATATGATATGTCTTTCATAGTCTTTCACGTGACAGGGGAAATTAATAACGTCCCCCGACGAACCGAATATATTTTTTCCTGCAGTTTTAACGGTGAATACGAGTAGAGGCCATCAACACTATATTAGTACTCACGGGTCCCAGGTACCGGTATCCCAGCTCCTGCGCCAGCTGTTCGGCTTCCAGGGGCCCTCCGCGGACGCGTACTGGCCCACGCGTTCAGGTAGCGGGCCTCTTCCGCGGCGACTCCGACCAGGAGCGCGGCTAGGAGCGTCGTCCGGGCGGCGGTGCGGGCGTTCATGACGGCGTCTGGGCCACTCGCGCCGCGGTGTTCGGAAACCGTCCGAAGGGGGAGGTGGGGGCGGGCCCTAGGCGACGCCGTCGGCGCTGCCCGCACCTACGTCTCGGGAGTTCCAGCCACGGGTCGCTCATTGGCCCGCCGGGACGCCCTGCCCCTCCCCGGCTCGCTCAACAACACCGTGCACCGGGAACATCGCTGGACGTCCCAAAAGTGAACCCTCTCCTCTACCATCAGTGAGGAACTCGATAACTAAAGCCCCAGTCATACAAGCAACTGCGGTCACGCCTGAGAAAACTCCTGAGTATACATACCCCTTTAAAGGAGACCTCAGCGAAATTTGAAATATACCCGTCGTGTTCAGAAATAGGCTGAATATGGTCCAGAATATCCGTAAATGACAATCGCACTTTTGTATTTTGAACCTGATGGCTGTGCTTTCTTGTGTGCTGTATTTTTTTCGTAATAAACGGCCCACTCTGGTGAGCGCTCGGAGAAGCAGACAGCGGAGAGCACGTGACATCCGCCGCAATCGTGACGTAGGTTGTCTCGGGACGAGCAAAGCTGCGGCGAGGCTGACGTCGGGAGGATGTCCCAGCCGTTCCAGCCACCGAAGCGGACGAAGCACGCCAGCGATCGGGCCACCGCAGCAAATCCCAAAGCTGCTTTTGAACGAATTTTGAGTATATTATTGTATGGGGACAACAGCGACGTCTGGAACACACAAAAGAGTGTCTTGGGGAGAGGGGAGTTCCTCCTTCCCCTTTTCTCTCGTGGTTGCAACGACTAGGCAAAGAGCCCCGGTGGATGTCGCTAAAGCCCCGTTTGTAATGCCCGTCTAGGAACCTTGACAGGTAGTGGCGATACGCTTTAACCTGACGTCTTCCAGCGAGGCTCTCCGGCCACCACGAGAAAAGACGGGAAGGAGGAACTCCCCAACTCACCAGGACTCTCTTTTTGTGTGTCCCAGACGTCGCTATTGTCCCTCTACAACATTATAGAAGATTAACCCGTCACTCGAATTTCGTACAAAAGCAACTTTGGGGTTAGTTGCGGTGGCCCGATCACTTGCATCGCATGCTTCGGCCGCTTCGGTGGCTGGAAATCCTGTAGACGTCAGCCTCGCCGCAGCTTTGCTCGTCCCGAGACAATCTACGTCACGATTGCGCCGGATGTCACGTACTCTCCGCTGGCTGCCCTCCGAGCGCTTACCTGAGCGGGCCGTTTATAACGAAAAATACAGCCATCAGGCTCAAAATACAAGCGTGCGATTGTCATTTACGGATATTGTGGATCATATTCAGCCTATTTCTGAACACGACGGGCATATTTAGAATTTCGTTGAAGTATCCCTATCCGGGGAAATTTTTTCGCTACTCCAACTAACTATATTTTCGGAATCACCGGCCTTTACCCTTTCCGATATGCAATTTCGCATCACGAAATTCAGAATAGTTAATGTGAAATCGGCAAATGAAAATGATGCCAAACTAACTTTCAAATATACCCGCGTTTTTCAGTTCCGTGACGTCAGGGGAAGGCAGGCTTGCTTGCAGGTCGAGCGGGCAGTTTAGAAATGGACCATGCCGAGCATTTGCCTCATGCTGTTGCGCGGGTGAGCTAAACCC
Source organism: Ixodes ricinus (assembly GCA_037355805.1). NCBI lineage: Eukaryota > Metazoa > Arthropoda > Arachnida > Ixodida > Ixodidae > Ixodes > Ixodes ricinus. The sequence goes on from JAZHYW010068398.1 coordinate 39,639, forward strand.
ACGGCGGCCACCTCGAAAAGGCTTAAAATTTCATCCCTAGATGGCGACACCCATCCGTGTGGCTAGTGGCCGAGAAACTGTGGTATTAGCCCTGAGAGCGAACACAAGCGTCGCTGCGGTCGCCGCGCCCTGATCGGGTGAGGTGTACCATGACGTCAGGGGAAGGACTCCGCTTTGCGATCTCGCACCCGGCTCGCTTCCCTGCCCCCGTTTCCTGGTTTACGATCATGCTGACCTACTGTTTAGTGCCGCAATGCAAATCCCGAAAAGAAGCTGGTATCTGGTTTCACCCCCAAAGATATCGAGGTTCAAAAGTGCACGGACAATGAAACTAAGGATGGTGAAGGCACCGTCAACGTCGGCCGTTGTGTGCCGCAAGCACTTCGAGGAGCGGGACTTCGTATACCCGGAGTACAAGGCGCTGGGTTAGGCCGATACCGACGTGCTTCCGTACCTTTCAAGCGTGTTTGTCACTTTTACCTTTATAATTATGTTACAAATCCCGAAAGCTATCGACGGAGGCAATTCCGCCGATGAACCTCCCTGTCGGTCCAAACGGCACAAGGCGATCGTGCGAGGGGTCGGTGAAGCGGCAGGCAAGTGTTTCAGACGCTGAAATTCTGTTCCTTGCATGTTCATGAGCTAGGTGAATATTACACCCCGCTTTGCAGGCATTTAAGCATTTATATCAAAGGCCTTTGAGCGGTCGGAAAATTATCTCGCGACCCCGACTCTGCGAGTGCCACTCTGCATGCGCTGGTTCGCAGATGTTTTAAAGGTTATGTGTCTAAGAAGGCCCTTGAAGTGCTCCTGGAACAGGGTTGATTTACATAAATATAGCTTCTTCGTGAATTAATGATATAGTTCGTAAACGTTATGCAGGCATGTTTTATGTTTTAGGACACGCACAATAACTGGAAATTAGTTTGTTTGTATGGTAGCAGGAAAAACGACCGAATTGCCCCCAGTTGCCTGTATGAGATGTATTGAACTGCCAAAAATATAGCACAGCAATAGTTCCGTAATTAGGACGTTTATATACTTTTTCTTTACACTCTTTATTCCAGCCTTGTGCATTTAGAAAATACACCGTTTATTTTGAATTGTCATTTCCAGGTAAAAGAGACACTGCTGCAGGTCTCAAAGGCTTCCTCAGCCTCCAAACTCCCTACAGCTGGGCTGGCTTCTTAGAAACAGCGTCTCATCTGCGACTGGATGAAAGAAAACCCTGCCAAACTGCCAAAGCCAGCGCACGAGCTGAGCGGGACTCAAACTGCGTCTCAAGACGCTCGCGCGTCTCAGCCTTTGTAGTGCCATAGCCTCCTCATACTCACAAAGCCTGGCAGTTCGACGACGGAGCCATAGAGTGCCCAGTCGCAGATTTGGAGCGCGAGGATCTGGTAGTGCAAAGCATTTCTCGGGGGACCTGGTCGTCAGCGCAAAGCTTTTGTAGCGGCGAGGACCCGACTTTGTCTCTTGTGTCGTCCTTCGTTGTTGTTTCTTTTCCCAGTCTCGAGGTTCTGTCTAAAAATTCTGTTTCTCAGGAAGGCGCTGCATGTTGGTTACATTCAAGTGCCTAGATAAAAGCTGTGCCTACAGAAAACTGTTACTCTTGGGGTGCAGACTCAGTTAGGTAGTTTGCGTAGATGGTTCCGATATCTCCGGTAACTATACTCAAAACCTCGCCACGCCATTGTGCATGCATACAATATCGCCATCAAAGTGGAAAACACAACTGTATGTTTTCATCTCAATTCAAGCATAATTTAGGGTCAATATATTAATTTTGCACAAAGATGTATATAATTTTTCGGATTCATTCTTGAAATAAAATTTAAAAAAAAAACTACGGCAAACGGCAAGCTTCGCAATTTTTTTGCATTATGTTGTGTTGAAGCGGCCGAGGCCAAAATTACCGTTTCTCCTGACCTGTCGGGGATCACAAGTTTGACCGCTTCGCTATTTGTCACTTCTCCAAGCAATGCAATAATGCTCTTCTCTGACACTTTGAAAATAGATTTCGTAATAATAAATGAAATAAAAAAATAAAATATTGTGTCTGTAATCATTAAATAAAATGTCGAACCATCTCCCGTTGGTGCGTTTCTGCAGTTTAATAATTACCTCGATATCGCCGGACAGGCTAAAACGATGCTATTTTGCTACCTAGAGCGGAGCTGTTAAGAGCTATAGAAGCGTAGAAATCTGGGCGAGTTTGGTGATGCATCGGAATGAAAAAACAGCGCCGACAAAACGACGGACCAGTAGAAGCCTTTGACTTACAAACTAAAAAGTTATTAAAGAAAAGCATGGAGGCCGCGAAAAAACACTGAACAATCCACCACACCCACGTCACCACTCACCACGTTCCCATTCGGCCTGAGATATTCTATCGCTTTGCGATAGAGAGGCCACACAGGGGCGCTGACACGTGCCCTCCCACGCATCGTGATGTGTAAGCTGCGCCGTTATTTCCCTCGTCCGTTGTTTCCCTCGATGCGAAAAGAAGCAATAAAACCGGTTTGCAGCGTGCGAGAGTGGGAGTTGTGTATTGCGCGGCCTTCCATGTTTTTTCTTATTAAATTTCCGGTTGTAAGTCAGCGCCTTGTCTGTGTGTATACTCTTCACTAGTCCGTCGTTTTGTTTGCGCTGTTTCATTCCGTTGTTGAGCTGAACACAGTTTGTCGTGGACGGCGAATCTCGACACGACGCTCTGGACAGCTGCCGCCATCTGCCAGGCGAGGCAGCAACTGGGCAACCGGTCTGCCAGTTGTCTGAACACTTCGTCACTCATAGATAAGCGGCACCTAACCGCAACTCACTGCTCTTCCTTCTTCACCAGAGGTGGAAAGGAAAGTATTTTTAATATAATTTCGATATTATTTGTACAAAGTAGAAAATGTTCTGTATTAATTTGCTTCATTTTGCCGAGTATATCGTGATCTATCATAATGTAAATAAAATATAGTGTTTCGTGTGCTAAGCGGAAATCGCTTGAATCTTTTGAAAATGTGCGATGGAAAACAGATTTTGTACGGATTAAATACAACATGCGTGCACAATTTAGATGTTTTTAAACATAAATGTTAAGCTTTTTTATTTTTGCGGGGGGGGGGAGGTAGTGCGCATTTGAGCTTTTCGATTCTATTGAGGAAACCCGAAAACATTAATTTAAATTGATTTTCTATTGAGACCGTCCGAAGCACATTACAGCACTTTCTCCCGCTTATGAGACGATCATCGTATACACATGCGAAGGCCTATGCAGGGTTCGACCGCACTACCCACATACACGGGTCAGTTTTAACATATTTCTATTATTTTCTTCGTATCAGGAAGTTCTTACCAGAGTAATTGCCGCCCGTTTCTTTGTTAGGGTGGAACCGTGCCGATGTCGGTGTCTTCTTTCCCCTGCTCATTGCGAAAGCCAAGGCGTACAATGCTACTGAAGAAATTCGAAACTAATTTTGTAGCGTAAAGAAGGCGCTTGTCGTTTAGCGCACCTGTCGAAAGGCCGGGGATATTCGTAATCGTAGTGGCTCTGTTCCATCTTGCCGATCCGACTTGATGGGATTTCATACCGTGTGGCGTTCGAAAACTTGCCAGCTTACTCGACAACGTCAGAACCGTTTCAGACGCGGGATATTTACACTGGAGTAATTACCGCTACCCGCATATAATGGGAGTAACGTGGATTCGTCAGTAAATACGTCACGTATTGACCATTCTGGCACCTGCGCCGACAGCCGTCAAAGCTCCTTGCTCAATTTGGTTTTGGTGGCGGACGTTCAAGGCGAATGAGGTGCTTCTTTTATGCAGGTTATTGCGATTTTCAGCAGAATTGACTGCATTACGCCAGACCTTTTACTCATAAGGTATGCTTATGATATCGAGTGCGAGCGTAAACGGGTTTCCGCATCCTCGTCCTCGGCGTTGGAGGCCGGTATTCTACGTTCAAAACGATATGCTGGGTAAAATTACTATTTTGTTTCCCAAGTATGCTAATGAGAGGTCGCGTTCTCAACAGTGAAGACTTCAGTTTCCATTATAATCATATTCGCGCCAAAACGAACGTAGATTATATCATTCAGCAATACGCTG
>JAZHYW010068399.1:0-68738 GCA_037355805.1 Ixodes ricinus
TGGCCAGGAGCCTGGTGATGTTTTGATGGGATTTAGGGTGACATGGAAATGTATTTAGAGGTCGGAGATCTTTTTTTGCATCACTCGTCAGACATTGAGCCGGGATGTCAAAGAATGGGCCAAGGTCCAATCCTTCGATGGAGCCGTTTGCAGGCCACTAGTGAAAACTCCTCTTCGTCCGGAACCACTACCCCTTCAAGGCGAAGTGCCAAGCCTGCGAGGAAGTATTTCCGAGATTGAAATCTTCCACTTCAAACTTCAAGCTTCTTCATCTCAGTTGGCGTCTCAAACAAATTTGAAAGATGTATTGCACTATCAGTGCTCGTATTTCTGCCCCCACTAAAATGTATTACTGTATTTGTCCTTCCAAAGACTTTTTGCCTATTTTTTAAAAATGTGTTTCCGGTACGTATCGCGATACATTTTTACAGATATATTTAGACATCAGTTATTTTCGCTATTTTAAATCAAGAAAATTTAAAATGTACCTCATGGAACCCACTCATGGTGGGCAGTGGTAACCCCTTATTATCTTAATGTGTGTGTAATAACTAGTTGTTTTTGTGGGTATATTCTAAAAATGAGTATTTTGTTTTATTACTAAGCGTTTAACTCCTGTAAAACATGTGTGCTGCTGCTATAGCGCTGCGTTGGGGACGGGAGACCTTGTCGACTGCGCTTCACTACAACTCGTCTCCATCTCGGTTGATTCCGGAAATAGACGCTCATTCATTCGTTCATTCATTCATTTTCATACATTCCGGTATTTGTATTTCCAAATATGTGTTTTAGTATATCTGCCCAACCCCTGCCCTAGAACGTGTCACGTGTGCAACACATTTGCCTGGCATTTTTTGTTTATATTATTGACCGCATAGTTTTGTCGCAGATGTTGTAACTTGTGCTCTAAAATATCAAAATTGTGCAGTTTCTGAAGCTTTTGTTTTTTCCCCTTTGCGAAGTGACGATATTGTGCGTTTGAGCAGAACTTTCCCCAACTGTACATGCACGGCCGCACGATAAGTTGGTGTTGGTGCACCACATGAGCGTGGAAATTGAAGAAGATCTTGCCAGTGTAGTGACACAATTAACCCCTTCGTCATTCAGCTGAACATGTCCTTTGAGCGCGACCTGATATCGTCAGGTTTGCGTTAACAAGACAGCTGGGGAGTATGCGCATGCAGTTGATCGCCTTGAACACGTGCGCAAGTATTTGTGCTGCTAATCAACACCGAACTATAACTTTTACTGATTTAACGTTTTGACTATTTTTTTTCGCAGACGACGTTTCGTTAAAAAACAGGAAGGAGGTAGTCCAATGATCGCTGACAGGATGAGAAAAGACACGGCGTCTTTTTCGGATGCCCCGGCTTTCTGCATGCCCTCGTTGCCTTCCGTCGTGCTTCGGCCGGTGCGTGTGCACGCTACAGGTTGACGAGGCACCAAGGTGCCATCGAAGGAAGCTCGCGCTGAAGGCAAGACCGGCCTTGTGCACATTAATCGAAAAAAGTACTGATTACAATTATACTCGCGGGGAAAAAGTATTCGCGATAGATTCATTGTTTACTTCGGAAGAAATGTAATGGAAAAAGTTACTAGTTACTTTTCCGATTACTTCAGATTTTCAAAACGAAAATTTTCTTTCAGTCGGGTTGAAAATTGCATTTTCTACTGTCAATACTGGGTTAGAATCACCAAACTATAAACTACCTATCTTCTCAATCCACCACCTTCAGTACACCATCCTCTGTCAGAGACCTGGTTGGAGGATTCCTAGGCTAGAAACGTGTACAAATGACGCCATTATAGAAGGGAAAAAATAGTAACGGTTACAAGTAATTTTAGTATTTCCATCTTGATTTTTAGATCACTTCCTATAAATGTATTCATATAAATACAAAATTACTCCAAAATCTAATCGATTACAAGTAAGTTGATTACTTCTAATGAGTACGGTACAAGTCTGGACGAAATTACTGAAAGACCGCCCTAGCTCTAATTACGATTGTACCACAATTTTATTGAGAGCTAAAATAAAAAAAATATAACTGTTTCTCTTACGTGCACCACCTGGGTGTGTTTTTGTGACTTTGTAACTACAGTCGTATTGAACCCACCGAAAAATGTTGTCCCGAGAAATCATTAGTGAATCAAAATGTTCGTTGGTGACTTTTAGTAAAATGGCCGCGGGAGCACCTTCGGCATTTGTGTAAACACCTAAGCTACCCATTACGAAGAAAACTGCATGTTTAGTGTCTGGCATTGGTTACTGCCTAAGATTGGAAACCGGTTCGCACCTCGCCTTACTCTTGACTTTGCGAAAGTCACTGAAGCTGGAGAAATGCATATGTGCGTCGCGCAGGCTGCAGCCCGCCAACTCGTGCTTGTTGCACGACGCACGTTTACCTGCACGTTTACGCCCCGACGGTGTCGGCGCATAGCCCGGCCAGTTATGCAGAGCGTTTTGGGTAAGACTTTAGGGATCTCGTCGGAGAGCGGCCGTATACGCACGGAGACGAGTGTTTACTTGATGCCAGCGTCTTCTACGAGCATAAATGCCGTCGATGCTCGAGACGGGCCCGTTCTTGAGTCGGTGCCCGCTCGGCGACTGCTGCGCATTCCACGCGAGCGCGCCATCGATCAACGGACGTTTGCTTTGGGATCCCATCTCGAAAGTAGACGCACGGACGGAGGCCTCCTTCGACTATGCGCGGGCTGTCCGAAAAATGATCGGCCATAGCGAGCGATCGCCGATTACTGCAACACGATTGTCCGAACGGCCAGACCGAGGCCTAGCTGCTGCTGGGATTTACTCGCCGACCGCGGACCAACGCGCTGCGCAGAGCATATACGCGAGTGACGGGTCAAGAGGTTGGGCTGGGACTCGGGACAGGAACCTCGGTCGAAGACGACTGACCCGAGCTCCCGTGTCCGATGTGTCCCACACATCGGACAGTTTATGACGTACAAAATCCAGCACAAAAGGCCTTGCCACAGCCTCGCAATATAAGAGCTGTTGGCTGGACGCGCCCGACCCCTCCGTTGACGGTGACCGAACACGAAAGCAGCTTCGAAAAGACGGCAGCCCCATGCGAGCATTTCCCCGGACGAGGGCGCGGCTTGGAGGGACGCGCGTCGGGGTCCAACGTCTCGAGCAGCTGTGCCCTTTGTGTGTCGCGTCCGGACTCCGGAGTGCGAGCACCGGGGCCGTGACGTCTGCGACGTCCCGCGTTGCTGTCGTGCCACCTGATTATCCCCGACCGCCGAGGGAGTTTAATCAGGATCGCAGCGGGGATTAGCCGGATTGAAAATGCGCCTCTTTTCTGGGCCGCCGGCATATGCTGCGACGCCTCGCGTCGGCGGAAAAGAGCTCCGCGGCGCCCATCTGTCCGCCGGTGGCCTTGCGTTGACGGGACGTGTCTAAACTGGAGAGTGTCTATATAGTTCGTTTCAGCCTAAGTTCAGATGCAGCCGACGCTACGAGGTAAATGGACCAAACCGTCAAAAGCGCAAACCACTATACACCTTTTCTGCTAATGATTGGTTCAGCGATGCTACTGCGGAGCGAAAGTCCGTCTGCTTCTTTTGCGAAGGTTCTGGTGACGTCAGAACGCCAGAGCTCTGATTGGCTTTCATTGAAGGATAGTGGGTAGACCTCAAGGCAGCTTGCTTTGAGGTCTACCAATCAGAGCCAATCAGAGTTCGGTGTTCTGACGTCACCACAACCTCCGCAGAAAAAGCAGACGATCTTCCGCTCCGTATAGAACCTGTACAGAAACATAGAGGAACACCATGAAGGCGCTCTTCTGACGCCGTCTGCTCGGAGCCTAGATTGCGTCACGACGGCCCGTGACGTCATAGGTTGTATCCGAGAACAGACGACGCTTTTTCCTCTAGGCGTTGTAAGTTGATAGTGAGCGTCTTGTGGTTTTGCGGATTGTGTCTGGTTTGAGGCTATTTGCGGCATGCGATGGAGCGTGGGGAGAATTGCCGAGGCGCTGTAGGGTGCTAGCGAAACCACGAAGAAATCGCAGCAGGTGACATATCACGTCGGTTAGGTTAGGTTCCGACCGAGAAGTTTCCGAGACGGACGTGGATCCGAGTAGACCTAGGTCCGAGCAGTATACGACACAAAAAGCTGGCTCGTGCTAGAAAGCATTTCGCACCGTGCTATAGTCGGTTACAAGTCAAGAAGGTAGGAGAAGCTCCTCCCACAAGCGTGATGCGCCGGTTTCAAATCTCTCCGCAGTCGAAAGAAGAGTTCACTGGAAACGCTCCTTGTTCAGCTATCAATGGATAGATAATGGCCACAGAAGTGGTGCCAACTATCTTCGACCCCCACTTTTTAAGAAAGCGACCTTTGTATTTATCGGGTCACTGTCATTTCGGCCGATAGTCGCATTACGGCCGAGAGTGCATTACGGCCGAGAGGAGCGGAAGGGCCGGGAGTGTCTTTGAGGCCGAATAGGGCATAACGGCCGAGAACTGCATTAAGGCCGATAGTCTGTGAATGGGCTAGTGTGGCCGCCTTCTCGGGGGTCGCGTTGTGGTTGATGACTTTAGTTGCCACCAAATAAGATAGATGTCGCCACGTATTTATCTTATTTGTCAGTGCACATTGCATCTCTCGGTGACGGCAAATACTGCGTTTTTGGTTTTATTGCTTCATCCTTTACGATTAATTAAACATGCAGCGCTTTGACCGTTTCGACTAGCTTTTTCTTTTGCTACACTCCGTGTCAACATTTTTTAGCAAAGGGTGAAGGCTATGCCCACGTGAGCCAATTAGAGAGACGGAACGAAGCACGTGACACTTCTTCAAGGCAAGAATGCACTCCGACGGTGAGTTAATTGTCATGTTCTGACATTCTGATGGCCCTTGTGTTTTTTTATATTTCCTAGTATGTGTTTTCTTCAACGTTTCGCTGTAAAAAATTGAAAATAAAATTTTAAAATCACCTTCACTCATCGTTTTCGTAGCCGCCCGGTAGAATCAGAGACATATCTAATTTAGTTAAAGAGCTGAAAATTGAAAAGACACAATAAATGTTTCACTGAACTCTTAAAAAGCCGTTGATTAATATATAGGAATGTTATACCAAAAAGGCGCCCCAAATTCATAGCATTTATATGGAAATACGTGTGCGTGTGTGTACATAATCCAAATATGCAGATGAAGGAACAACTGATCAAAGAAATAAGAAATGATAAAGCGCCGAAAAGCAAATAAATAAATTAAAAATTCGGATAGGCAAGGCCGGCGTACCGACTGGTGCCGGCCGTGAACCTGAAAACAAACCCAAAACCACAATATTTGCAGTCACCGACAGATACACTCTTAAAAATGTCACAAGTTTACTTTCCCGCAGTGTACTATAAGCGACTTATTTTTCGCGAATAGGTCAAAGCTGCAGTTTTGAAATAATTTGCGGGTTCTAATTTTCGCCACGCAGTAAGATCTCAATATAGCTTCTAATGTGTTTACATTTTAACGGAATTGTTCGCGGGACCTATTTTTTCGCGAATTGTAGGCGATTGGCAAAAAGTTTGGTCCTCTCGAAAATTGGGTAGTTTACAGTATTCGGAGCGCCAATCATTGTAATCTGAGAAGAGACCATGGCGATTAACGAGACTAAAAATATGTTGATTTCATCCACCATGCTTAATGTGGCGCCATCTATCTTATTTGGTGGCAACTAAAGTCGTTAACCACAACGCGACCCCCGAGAAGGCGGCCACACCAGCTCATTCAGAGGCTATCGGCCTTAATGCAGTTCTCGGCCGTTATGCCCTATTCGGCCTCAAAGCCACCCCCGGCCCTTTCGCCCCTCTCGGCCTTAATGCACTCTCGGCCGTAATGCGACTATCGGCCTTAGCGAGATGCTCCCGTATTTATCGGGGGGAACCGAGCCCCTGAAAGCAGTCTTTGTATTCATCGGACAGGGGACCTAATCCCCAAAAATCGTCTTTGTTTCGAACGGAGGGGGAAGACTCTAATCTCCCTCTCGTGGCTTCCACGATGCTAAGTCAGAGTCTAAAGATAAAAGCAAATATGTACAAAAGGCAAGACCCTCCTCGCGCGTTGGCCGCGACGTCACGGAAACGATGGGACGCTATTGGATGCGGAGGTGGCGGAGGGATATATGATTCCCTTTGAGGGGCATTTGCCGCTACCTTCTTGACTTGTAACCTACTATAGTAAACAATCTTCCGTACCATTTTGCTTCATGTAGTAACGTCCGGGTTCATATGCCGGCGAATTGCGAATGCAGCACGCCACAGGTGATCCCCTCGGAGGCGATGCCGGCAGATCAAATGCGACCGGTGAATCGTCTGAAATCTTGCGCCGAAAATCTTATAACATTTGCTGGTCATTGCTTGACTCGGAAAAGATTGTTGAATCGTACACTATTTCCCACGGACGATCGCAAAGGCCTTTTGGGCTGCTTCTGACGCTGGGTGAAACAACATCTGACTTCACAACAAGATAGCAAACTAGTAGAGTTGAAAGCTAGTTTCGGTTTCGGTTTCGTCGTGTTTCTACGATTGAAATTACTTTAAAGTCTTTGGGAAAATTTACTTACAGCTCTAGACGCTCAGTTTCTTGCACCCTTTCAGAAAACAGTTCGCATGTTTATTGATTGAACCTATTTTGATAAAAAATCAGTGAGTTTCAGAATTGCGCGGGCTCCTCCGTTTTGGGCGGTATTCACACCACGGGAAAATCCTGGGGATTTGTCGCCGGAGCGCGCATCACGCGACTAAAACGTCAGGCTTTTGCAGCATTGGCGGTAACGCGTTGCAAAAAACGGCGTTACCGGTGCTCCGTCGTTACCGCTGAAACGGAGCGTAGTCGCGTTACTTTTTTCGGTAGCGTAGTAACGTCCGCGTTACGTCTTTGAGAACAGTGGGGAATAACGTACTTACGTTCCTTATTTCAAAACACGAGTAACGTAGCTACGTTCCTCGTTACATATTCCCAATAGTAAAAACAAAAATTACACTTCAATCATTTGTGTTCCTATATCGCCAAGTCACCCGAATTCTTGCGGGTTTTTATTTTTCGCCTTTTTCTTTGCGTTTTTTCCTTTTGAGTATTCAGGTGTAACTGTAAAGAAGATAATTTAATTATGTTAAAGGTTTCATGAAACGATATCGGGTTGGAATGTGTGGGAGCAACTGCCGGAGTGTCGAACCGAAATTTTAATCGGTTCTGTTCCGGTTCGGGTTCACGGCTTGCGATTCGGTTCCGGTTCAGTTCCGGGAAGTAAAGATAACGGTTCCAATTTGTTTAAACCGCTAAATTGAGAATATAGTTTCCGCGTTGTTTTGGAATAGGGCACTATCTCAACCGTGAAAAGAGTAACTATATAGCTTTCTATCATTCGTACAATTCACATTTATTTTCAGGTACCAAAAATAAGAAATTGCGTTATTGATTTCGACGAAGCACTAAAAAAAAACTATATTAACATAAAAAAACGTTATGTCTATACGACTCAAAATCTATTTGTTTTCCTCAGTCGCATATATTTTACCTGAATCGAAAGGTTATCAGTCTGGTAGGTCGCCTAAAATACCCGTAATTGGTATACAGCTTTGCGTCGCAGTATTGAAAGACGAATCCTAGTCGAGCTCTTAAAATTGGGAATTAATTACAGTGCATAAAATCATGATATATATATATATATATATATATATATATATATATATAGGGTGTTTTTTTAACTGCACCAAATTTTTAAATAAAGGGGGGAAAAGTTTTATGAATGCGGTTTTCACTGCATGTTTATATGGCTTGGCGGACATTAGATGGGAATATAACCATCACTATTATCAGACTAATTAACTAAAATCCGTTAATTAACTTTTGAATTACTGTAATTATGTTTTATGTTCATATTACGAACTTTAAGGCAGTCATATGCCAAGACTCTTCCATTTTGTAGTGGAGTGGAGTCCAATGGTGACTACGTGGTCTGCACGGTGGCACGAACGGAGAGGGGAGGGGAGCTAGGTTTGAAAGTCCTGTTAGCCTTTCTCCATTCCCCTCCCTTTCCCTTTTTCCCCGTCCATTAGACACCCGATTCGATCCACTGGAGTTCACATGGAGGTCTCTATTCGGCTTGAAAATCTCAAACCAACCTCTTCAAACGGATCCAGTGGCGGATCCAAAAGGGGGGGGGGCGACGGGGGAGGCCACCCCCCCCCCCCCAAACAAAGTCGACCCCCCTCCCTCCCCCCCTCCTCGGAGGGCAATTTGACATGGGTGGACCCACCTTGCACAAGAAAGAATGGGAAAATAGTATCCTTGAAAATTTTCCCTTCCCCCAAAAAACTGAGTTCTGGATCCGCCCCTGAACGGATCGGATCGTCGGATCGGACTCGATTCGATGCGCTTTGCTAGCGAATCGAGGCGTTTACATGGGACGATTCGATACGCTAACTGGATTCGACACGCTACTGTCGTATCCATGGAAACGCAGCCATGGTTCCGCCACGCGCCCTTCTGTGCTTTGTTTTTGTACAGCCCACAGACACACAAAATTGCCGTTCATCACATAAAAGAAGGAGTAGGGCGTTTTCTGAGAAGATGGAACAACCATGTCTGGCGACCATTTTTAATTTTGATGAAAAAATTATGTTTTGCTGGTTTCGTGCCCAAAAAACAAAACCAATTCTCGTTTTAAAAAAAATCGTATCTGCAAAAAAAATATATATATATATATATATATATATATATATATATATATATATATATATATATATACAAGTGCCCTCTCAGTCACCTGCGCGTTTTGCGTAGCGCGCGATGTTGGCAATTGGGGCGGCTAGAGCCACTTAATATGCCAGCGTAGCTGCCAGAGTAGCGACACGACGCAAAATTATCTAGATGCACGACGTCTGAAGCGCCGATAGTGATGTTCATTTTGGGCCTAGGAGGTTGCCATAGTAACCGTAAAGCGCCGGTCGAAACCAAAGCTTCTTTTTTTTGCGTGTAGAGTCGGGCGGCTTGCGGATGTGACGTATTTCGTGACGTCGCGCCGGTTCGTTGCTTCTTCTGGACGCGCACAAAAAGTTGGGTCGATCGTAACTTATTCCTGAAAGCGCACGGAAGACGCGTTGTGACGTAGTCGGACGCTCCTCCTCCGGCCAATCGGTGGAGGGCAAGCTAGTTCCCGGCTCCGCGTTTCTTCGCCGTCTGGCCGGCGAGTCTGTCGCAGTGGCGCTTCACCCGCCAAAGTGCGCTCGTGCCTGCGTGCGCGTGCGCTTTTCGCCCGAAGCTGGCATCGTCAAGCCAGACCGCACGGTTCCGACTCAGAAAGCGCGCCAGAGCAGCAAAAACGACACGAAATGCGTCACATCCTTTAGCTCCGGCCTACAGCCGCAAGAAGCGTTGGTTTGGACCGCGCTTACAGTGCTAGCGACGCTGGGCGGCAACTTTTTTAGTCTATACTTCGTTTCAGCTTGGGTCCAGACGCAGCCGATGCTACAAGCGCGAGCCTGTGGCCCTGAGCAGTGCTTGCACTGCACGGGCGCGCTTGCTTGGCAGGGACTTTGATAAGCCACGAGCTCGCGCTTGTAGCATCGGCTGCGTCTGGACCCAAGCTGAATCGAAGTATAGTTGATATGTCCATTCGTTCATTCAACGCCTCGTTCATTGAAAACAGGTAAAAGACGCTTGGCATGGCGGTACGGCACGGGCCTCTGAAGGAATGGTGCCTGTTTCTTCTGGAAAGTGAGACGATTTGCAGCCCGGGGTCTGTCGGGCGACGAAAGCTGCTAGGTATCGTAGGCTCACGAACAAGGCGAATGGTTTTCCGCGCCGACGGGATGGCGCCCGCTTAATGGGACGTAGTACCGTCCTTCTGCTTTCGGACTTCGCTCCGATGGAACAAAATACGATTAGGCCGGCCACGACAGGACGTTTGCCTCGGGACATGACTGCTGCTCGACTGCCCCATAGACAGCGAGTGTGTGCTTAGCATCATACTTCTTCAAGACCCAGTCATCCATTGAAGATGAGATTGTCTCACCGACTGCCATTTGGACATCTGCCAGAATGGCAAGGGCCCTCAGCGATACTGAGGCCGCAGAACTTTGAGCAGGCATTTCGCTTCAGTCTGGACACCACCCCTACCAGATCAACAGCTCCCACTTTGCCCAGTCTCGGATACTCCAGCTGACCGATTCCATCCCACTCTGACCACAATCTCTATCAGCACATCTGACGTGGAGGAAGCCCTAACTCGGCTGAAACCATCGCAGTCGCCTGGTCCAGACGGCATTCCCTCTGCTCTTCTGAAAGCAAGCAGAAAACTCATTTCACCTATACTGGCACGTCTATTCCAGCAAGTTCTGGACGCTGGAAGGGTCTCAAGCACGTGGAAAATGGCGTATATTACGCCTCTGTACAAGGGAAATGGAGCTCCACCTCACAAGCTGAAATCGTATCGGCCCATCTCTACCACGTCGGTGGTCTGCCGCACAATGGAACGAGTCATGAACCAGGCGATACGACAGGCACCTCCCGAGAGCCATGCCTTGCTCTCGCCGGCGCAGCATGGTTTTCGTCCCGGTAGAAGTTGTGAAACCGCCCTCCTCACAGTAGTACACAGGATCAGTGACAGTCTCGATGGCGCAGTGCCATGCGAACTCGTACAGCTGGACTTAGAACTTCAGGATGGACAAGCCTCGCTACCAGGAGAGACATGGCCACCCTGAGACTTTTAGCAACCATCATTGGGCCGGGGATACCCCAAGATGATTACCTGAGCACAGTTCCACGCAGGAACCACCGTACTAGTCATCTGGAGCCCCTGCTCGCAAGAACCGAGCGCCACGCGAGGCTCATGCCTCGTCCGCGCTGTACAACTATGGCGTTCACTGCCACCAAGAATTGTCAGCATGCCCATCAGCGACAAACCTGAAATACTGGAACTTTGTCACGAGGCTGGAGTACACCTACGATCACACGCATAACCCTGCCCCATCCCTCACGGTGCATCACTGCCCCGCCCTTCATTACCTCAGTGTTCATTAATCACTAACATATTCACCCCCTCTAGACGGTCCTCACAGGCATTATTGTACGGGCTACACGCCTTTCTGTGGCGCCTGCGCTCACGAGCACGAATAAATACCATACAGAATGGCGAGGAGCAGCGACGACGGTCTCACCCTCGTTTGGGCGATGAACAGCCGACGGGGTTCAACCAAGGAGCTGACAGAATGGTGGTCTCCAGACGATTGTTAACGCCATTAAAAGAGACGGACGTCGAATATGAGGTGTTCTTGCCGACAGGCCAAGTGGTCGTCCTGAAGTTCACCGGCATTCAAAAAGTCAACATATTTATCTGGTGCAGCATACATACCCATGTTAAAGGGGCCATGAAATGATTTTTTAACTTCTTCCTTAGCTGTAATCTTCAACTCAAAAGCGAACTGTGAAATCCACGCGAGTCGTGACATACTAGGGCACCGGTGCGATGATTCCAAGCGTCCACCGTGCTTTTTAAGCACACCGTAGAACTTGGCATTCGCAAGTGATGATAAGTTTCATCAGTCCACGCAATGGCCGCAAACGCGAATTGAAATATTCGCGGACGAATTGATTGTTGATGAGCGCATACGTCCGAGTGACGCAGTTCTTGTGTCCAATGCGTGAGTTGGGGTTGGCTGACATCATTTTGGCCTTTGTAGGCATTGCAAAGAGGTTATATAGAACCATAAACGCATGATGATAACATCATAGCACATTGACATTAAGAGGACAAACGGGCCCAGCTACAGAAAATAAATATTACACTCGTAAGAAATGAATGTCTGTAACTCGTTAATTACAAAGACGAACACACCTCTGAGCATCTAAGTTTAATAGTATGTGTTGATGCATTGTTATATAGCAGGACCTTTCATATACGTCACTTGAGCAAACGCCAGCTTGTCACTTGAAGAAAACAAACCACACTCATAACAATTAATTAGAACGTCGGTGAAAACAAGGAAATGTAAACGCACGTTCGCCGTGCGTACCTTTTTTGGCGCCGTTAAAAACGCACGGAGCACGAACCGACTGCAGTTTACTCCGGTGTTCTCCAGATAGACGTCTGCTGATGCCACGGGCAGCGGAGGGCAGAGTACTAAGTAAGCCGCATACTATGGCCTGCTCACGCGTTTCATTCTCTCCTCAAGCCCAGAATATCAAGTCTACGTCAGCCACCATTATGCTTTTTTTGTAAAAATATCTGCTTGATATAAGATGCGTCCTGCTGGGGCAAAACAGAAAGAAGAAGAAACGAAGACTATTACCATTTTCCAAGTGCTCGTAAAAAGCTGATTGACAAAAAGTGTCACTGAGATGCAGATAACTTGGCTGGAATTCACAAATAAAGTGGGCCAACCCTAGAAGTTTGACTACAAAAAAGTAAGTCGCTTTTAAAACAGGGTTGAATAATGTGAAAGATGCAGAAAAAAATACACCCTGTTTTATAAGAGAAGATGATAAGTGTGCAGCAACGAACGAGGGTGCTTGTGGCAATAACATCTTCACATATTGTCACATCTCTTTTAGTGGATATTAGGGTAGACGGAGCGTTGTCTCGTGTTGTGACATAATAAGAATGGTCGTAGTCACTATAACCAAGAAGGACATTGTTAATTCTTGTCTGTGCACTTATCGCCTCGATGTTCTCGAAGAGGCACACAATCACTTGGTCTTCTTCTCTCCCCGTCTTCGATCGCAAAAAAAGAAAAAAGGGACTAAGAAAAAGCGGATATAACTTGCCCCCCCCCTTTTTTTTTTGTAGAAATGTTTATTTTGATTTTTTGAAATTGTTATTACGGTCTAAAACAAGATAGATTCAGGGGCTTGGTATTGCAAAAAAAGGTTTTGCGGAACTGAAGAGTGCCAAGCCTTCCTTTGCGCTGGTCGATTCGCATGACAGTGTCACTGCACTCGACTTTACCGAAATAAAAAAAAAACGTTCTTCAGAAGAGAGAGAGAGGGGGGGGGTCCTAAAAAAATGTAACGGATTACAAGGAATCCGTTACGTAAAAAATGTAAGGAAATTACTTTATAAATCACTCTAGAAAATATGTAATCATTCCGTTACTAAATTACTGATAAATGTAAGGGATTACAAGTAATTTCGTTACTTGTAACGGATTACGTACAAGTCTGGCTAAGAGTATGCGAAAATTGCGTGCTAAGAGTCTTATCGATCCTCGAACACATACCGGGAATCCGAGCACCGCTACGGCGATATGACTGATGCTGTCGTACAGGTGCTAATATCCAGAGCGATCTTGCACAGAAAGGGTATAAAGTATCATTCGTTTAGGTCTTCACGTTATCCCTACGTCAGAGAGCACGAAGAAGCCCGAAATTGTCTGCAAGCTGCGGCACATCACGATTCCGTGCCGAGGCGCTGGCCGGTGGTTGCAGAAGGCCGCAAAACTCGCTTGCCCCCACCTTTGCACCGCTTTGCGCGGAGAAAATGTCGTAGTGTCATTCTGTGCTCGAGTGTATGGTTTGTGTTTTCGATCGTTTTTTAGCGTTTTATAGTTTTTGTGGCGATAGCCACTGATGCGATGAGAAAGAAGAGAACGTGAACGTTCTGACGCGACCTCTCAACAGCGACCCGGTTGAGTCTCTGTTCAGCTGCTTCGCCAATTCAACGGTGGTAACGACCGAGTTGATGCCAGAACAGCAGTTTTCACGGCAGAAAAGTTGCTCAAGGTTCGTTCGTTATATTGCAACCTAACTGACCTTATTTCGGGCGCCCAGTTTCTCGAAAACAGTGTCAGTGCACACCGATCAAGTTTCTTAAATAGTCTCAATTTCGGCGTGCAGGTTGGCATTTTGGAGGCTGCCAGAAGTGGAAATGCGCCCTCTAGTTCTGAGTGCCAGACGGCGATGAAATGTGCCAGCTCCACTTGTGAAACAGGAAATCCTGCAGTTCCTGAGGCAGCTCTTGGTGTGCTTTGGAAAATTCAGCACTTGATGAAGTACAATGAAGTCCCTTCCGAACTTGAGTTCGCACCGCTGACTTACATGGCTGGCTACTTGGCCTTCGTTTGCGAACAAAAGGTGACCATTTTTATTTGTAGAAATTGTCGTAATTTCAAAGTAATTAGCTGAAACATTCAGCCTAGCAAAGCAATAGAAATGTCTGAGTGAAAGCAAGGAAGGCTAATGTGTAGAACCCGCTCAACTTTGCAGGTGACGTGTCCTGAATGCAAGCTGCAACTTAAGGGAAATGCATCACGTGACGGAGCATATCAGTTCGTGTTTAGCCTTGGCCAAGTAGGACTCAGCTATCCACGACTTGAAGCTGTCTGGCTGTGCAAACTCGTCTGCACCTTTGTCGAGAGGGCTCTACAGTCGGCAGAGATTCGTCGTTGTGGACGGATTTGCGAGGTCCTCTCGAGCGCTGTGCTTCCACACCTTATGGACTGCCCGCTGATGTGGTGTACTAACTGCAGAGACCGTGCCACAGCGAAGAGCTCTGCGAGCTCTTTCTCAGGAAGCTCCTCAGACCTCTTTTGGGAAACTGGGCTGGTGACCTAAACAGCTCTCTAGAGAATATATTGAGGCTTTCGCGGAAGCCTCTTTCCCGAAAGGTACTCCGCTTGTGAACTATTATGACTCCCTTGATCTGTTTGTGAACAATGAAGTTTATATTGCTGAAGTTATGCACGAGGAATCCGTTTCTTATTGTCCTTCACAGATAAATAAAAGGCACAGCTCGAGCATGCTCGAGCGTCGGTTAAAACCGGAAATTATACGGCCTAGCTATATCCAACTATAACTCCTATATTACAGTGGTAATAGAAACGGGGCAACACTTACGGGAACAAGAAAACGACAATTCGCTCATACTGCCAGCTGAATGCGGCTCTAACGCGCAGCCTGCAGCTGAGTGAGCTCCTCGCAGAAAGAATCGTGTGCTTTTATTCTACACAGATTTGTCACATCATTCATGCAATCTGGCACCCAGTTTCAATTGAGACTTGCCGCTTCACGAAAAACAATCTAAATAGCCACACCGGGCCGGGCCGGGCGGACTGCTCCTCTTCGCCGATAACGAGCGCCACGGCTGGCGCTGCGGGTTAAAGTAGAACTATCGCTCTCACCGGCGGAGTGAGGCATACGGCAGGCCGCTCCCAAAAGGGGATCGAGCGGCCGTGACAGTAGCCTGCGGTAACGCTATGCTAAAACTGCCTATTACCATAATCGGCGTGTTTAGGGGTTTAGGGGTTTTATTTATTGCTCTACCAAAAATTCATATTTTATTATACCGTACTTTTTCTTTTTTTTTTTGTACCGTGTTATTTGCAACGTTGCGGCCCCTCTCGCCAAAACTGCCCGTTCTAAGCTCTCGTCACGAACGGCTGGCTAACACAAACGCGTTTAAAATGCTTCGGGCATTTCTTTCTTTACTTTGTAATTACCTGAAAGCAAGTACGCGTATTCTATCTTTTAAAAGTGCTTGGAATAAATGGTCATGTTTCTACGGCGTTAAAACGCAAACCCATTCCCGACGTGTATTGCTCGACATATCGTTGCGCGACCAGTTTTCTCCTACTTAGGGCAAAGAATAGACTTTTCGTAGACCGTACTATATAGAGCTCTACATTATTAGCGGAAGCGTTTGCCTTCACGTTGAGCACAGATCGAGCTGGCGGCCATGCACAAGACCAGCAATCCGCAGCGTATGCGATATACAAAAATTTCCGAATGAAGTTAGACATCCCGGTCCTTCGTGCAACGCTGTTGCGATGCGGAGCACAAGAATTCCTATTTTGACGCGCTCACTTTTTTCGTTAAAACGGCTTCATGCATCAAGGCCGACAGCCCCTGCCACCTTTTCCGCGCCGCCGCCGCCGCTGCCGTCCCCGTTCCTCTAGTTCTCCGCTCGTCCGCGGGAGGGCGAGCGGCGGGCTGGAGTTGCGAATAGCAAGAGGAACTTCAATAGAGTTCTGGACGTTGTTGTGTCTAAAGAGGGTATCTTTGAACACCTTCTCAGGCTCAACAACAAGAAGTCCTGCGGGCCCGACGCGATATCAAATATTTTTCTCCGCAGATACGCTGAATGGTGCTCAGAATATTTATACGTAATTTACACTCATAGTTTTAACACTGGTGTGGTTCCCAGCGATTGGAAGAACGCCAGAGTAGTCCCAATCCACAAATCCGGCAGTACTATGGAAGTACGGAATTACAGGCCAGTTTCTTTGTTATGCTCTAGTGGCAAGGTTATTGAGCACTTCTTGTGCAATCATCTAACGGCGTTCCTTGAAAAAAACAACTTTTTCCGCGTCGAGCAACACGGCTTTAGGCGCGGCTTATCTACAGTCACGCAGCTTCTGCATACAATCCACGAGCTGGCGGGTATACTAGATAAATCCGGGCAAGCAGATGTCATATTCCTAGATTTCGCGAAAGCGTTCGACCGCGTAACCCATCCCAAGCTTTTGCACAAGTTGAAATGCGTCCTTAATAATGATAAAATAGTTGCCTGGCTTGACTCGTACCTGAGCAATCGTACACAATTCATAAGCACCAATGGTCGTGAGTCGCAAAAGAAACGCGTTGTTTCCGGCGTTCCGCAGGGGTCAGTGATTGGGCCTCTTTTGTTCTTGATTTTTATAAACGATCTTGAAATAAGTCATCCATCTGTACAGTGTCGATTTTTCGCGGATGATTGCGTTTTGTTTACAGACATTGTGTGTCGTGCTGACCAAGTCAACCTTAACGATTGCCTATCGCAAATATCATCATGGTGTGAGCGTTGGCAAATGGTGCTGAATGCTTCCAAGAGCGCCCACATGACAGTCACTAACAAGAAACAACCACTCTCCTTTACTTACACAATTGACGACCTACCCTTGCAAAAAGTCACAGAATACAAATACCTCGGGGTAACCATTACCTCAAACCTCAGCTGGAACGCACATATTAGCGATTTAGTCACGAGGGCTTCAAGGAAGTTATGGTTTCTTCGTAGAAACTTACGCCACTGCACCTCTACAACTAAACTGGCGGCTTATAAATGTTTAATCCGTCCCATTTTGGAGTACGCAGACGCAGTGTGGGATCCAAGGTCGCAAGTCTGTATCAATGCACTAGAAAACATGCAAAAGAAAGCACTGCGATTTATCTACAACCGGTACGGTTGCCGATCATCCATTACTGAGCTCTATCGGCTATCCGGCTTGCCACGGCTAGCTACTCGAAGGAAAATTAACAGACTAAAGTTTTTCCACAACCTTATCAACAGCCCAAATGGTCTGTCGTCAAGCGAGTATGTTACAGTCAACTCTAACCGACTAACTAGAAATAAACACGACAAAACGATGAATGAGTTTTCCTGTCACAGTGATGTTTATATGTATAGCTTTTTTCCACGCACTGTTACTGAATGGAACAAGCTTCCGTCACAGCTGGTAAACGAAGACTGCCCTGTTGCATTCTCAGACGGCCTCCAGTCACTCGTCACTGATGACGCAAGTTCTTAGATTGGCTGGGATAAATTGTGTACCCCTGTATTTTACGGCTGATGCTTCTTGATCAATTTTTTTTGTGCGTATGCGGGGGTAGCTTTGCCTTTGCATGTGTACAGATCTACCCATGTTTACTTAGGGTCTGCTTTGTTGTACATAATTCTGCTTTTATGTGATGTTTCTTGCTTCCAGTTATCTTTGCATTGCTTTTGCCTTGGCCCCTTTACGGGCGGCCGGCGATTTCCACCAATAAATAAGTAAATAAAAATATTGGGCGTTTTTAGATAGGATCGAAAGACCATGTCCGGTCGACCTTCTTTATTTTTACCAGAAGATATATTTTACTTGTTGTGCAACCGCAAAAACATATTCAAACTTTTTTTGCGGAAAATGGAATTTCTGAAAAATCACAAAGTCGATCGCTGTCGGTATACGCGCACGCTTTTGCGACTTGCGTGAAACCGCCCCTTTGGATATTTATAAAAGAAAAACTGTTCTCGTCTTAGGCTTAATATTTGTTTTGTGCAGTGACTGTGCATAAAATAAAAGGAGGTAAACATGCATTATCGATTACAAAGCAATTCAGAACTTTATGAATCCGGATCTTAAAAGAACGGAAACTGAAATTGTTTAACACGATTTGGACGCGTTTGTTCAATATTCGCATATAAATTGTCATTGACATTGAAAACGATAACCTTTCCAACAAAACAGACTGAAATGTAGACAGGTTACTGATTTTGCAATAATTGGAAAATCGGTTTAAAATGAAAGCCATCTTAATTTTTTCTTCTAATTTTCACAGATCAAGGCTAATAATCTCTCCTAATAACCTCCTTTCAAAATTGCTTTGCAATATTTTTTGTATTTCTGAATTCACAGAGCGCTAAATATGCAGAATTGCCGTAACGGGAGTAGAGAAAGATAGGACGCTGCCGATTTCAACCAAGGGCAAGAAAGGGGTCGAAAATGTAGACAGTCTGTGAAGAGAGAGCACTGTGACAGGAGTTCGTGAAAAAATAGGAATTCATGCAAAAGATTACAGGTGAGTTTGAAGCACAAGCCAACAATTTAAATGCAGATTTCTCGGATCAGTGAAGTTCGGAGCCTACCCTTCGTAGGGAGGCTGGGCTGCTGACGACCAGGTTTAAATAGTGATAAGAAAGAACACATGTTTAAAGTGGTACAATTGAAACTAGTTTAATGAATCAAGACCCTGCGCGCACATTCGGCGCTTGTCGCGTGCATTCTTTCTGCCGCCGACGCTGACCTGTGTTGGTCACGGCGCTCTCCTGGCACTCCGAGGAGGAACATTTTTCTTTTCCCCTTTAGCCTGTAGCGATCACTGTTCCTTTCTTTTCAGTGGCACCGCAAGCTCGCGACCTCGATCTGCTTTTCGCAGTCGTAGGAGACCACTTTCAAAGATATGCGTCTACTGTTCTTGCTACAAACAGCTGTGGTTGAGAAGTGTCGGACCACGTACACTGCAACAAGTGACAGGACTGAATTCCACGCACAACGAAACAGAGTCCCCCTCCTTGCTTCCATGTCCCTGAACGCTTTGACGTCAGCATTACGGGAGGTGGATTAGTTTCACGTTGGGCAGTTTAGTGTTCAGTGGGGCAACCATCCCTGACGCCGACTTAATCACCGACGTGGTGGGCCCTCGGAAGTTGTACAACGTTGTCTGGTGCTTGACACGACCACCGATTCAATCGCAGGCACTCTTGCCATGTCCAGTTGCGGAAAAATTCCACTTCGCTGACGTGTGCTTGTCGCTATGTGGCTCGTGTAGTTGGTACTTGTTCTTAAAGTGGCCATGCTGCACCATTACTGATGTAGGTCGCATGAGCATACACTGCAATCTTGCCCTCAAGTCACTCGTGCACTTTGCTAACCGCGTATAGCATGCGTGGGTGGAGTCAGGGCACATGTGGTCATTTATATCGGAAAGCTGCGGGTTTTCTTTTTTTTATCGTAGTGATTACGCAGGTGAATATGGAGACTTTACTCTTTTTCCGATGGTACGACTGGATTCGCTCAGGCAGGACAAGCGGATTGCGGTGCCTTCTTTAGCTGGCGGTCCTTGCCATCTGCATGCTGACTTCGGTCGCAGATGCCCGGCGCGATAAACAGAAGCGTGTGAGCAGGGTCGATCTCTTTGTATTGTCACGAATGACGAGGTGACAAACAAGGAATAACTGAGAAGCTGAAACGTTTAATGGGGGCGAACTTGTGCCCCAAAACAAAAAAAGTGAGAAGCCGTTTACAGCTCCTTGCTAGCGCATGGTTGGAAGCGCAGCTCTTGAGGAGGAGGAGGGAAGGGTACGGGGGGGGGGGGGGCAAGTGACCTCGGGGGGAGGGGGGGTAACGTGACGTCACTGATGACGTCATCAATGATGATGACGATGACGATGCGGATGCCGATGACGTCATCGGTGACGTCACTGATGACGTCATCAGGGATGATGACGATGACGATGCGGATGCCGATGACATCATCGGTGACGTCACTGATGACGTCATCGGCATCCGCATCATCGTCATCATCATCACGTGACCTCGGGGGTCACGTGACAGGGGTCACGTGACCTGGGGACCACGTCACTGATGACGTCATCGGCATCCGCATCGTCATCATCATCCACGTGACCTCGGGGGACCACGTGACCTGGGGACCACGTGACCTGGGGACCACGTGACCTGGGGGACCACGTGACCTCGGGGGGTCACGTGACCTCGGGGGTCACGTGACCTCGGGCGGTTACGCCGACGGCGACGGCGACGGCGACGCGACGCGTCAAGCCGGAAACGGGCGCCTAAGAGCTGCGCTCTAAAAGGACGAAGATAACAACAGAGGCGTCGCGGGTGTCGAAGTCGGCGTAGCAGCAGAGTCGAACGCTTGGGCGAGACTGACTTTGGCTCGCCACGCAGCCCCCTTATGTACACGCGTGGGCTTCTGGAATAATCGGCGTGGAAGGTTCGACGCGTAGAACTTTCGGGCCTAGAATAAACAATAATGTTCTCGAATTCACCAGAATAATAAACCGAAAGTATAAACAAAATTCGCGGAGCCCCAGGAATCGAACCCTGGGCCTCTGCATGAAAGTCAAGCGCGGTAACCACTCGGCCACGCACGCCCTTGCTCGCCGACGCGCGTGGCAGTATGGTGTTCATGGATGTGATACCACACACCGGCCTTTGAAAACAAGAAAACAGTTGGAAGAATCGAGTTTGAGAAATTGGATTTCGCGATTCGCCAAACCGCGATCATATAAATTAAGTTACAAACAATCTAAGTCAGTCGGATTTTTTTTCTTCAGTATGTTCCTTTTTCTTTTTCTTTTTTTTTTTTACGGCGGCGGATTTATTGGCGTTTACAGGCGGCGCAGGTTTAGGTTGTGCCGCGCCCCACCTCCAATATCATGGTACCGCCAATGTTGTAGGGTGATCTGTTTGCAGAGTCGCTCCGGTTGCTTCCTTTATGTCGCGTAGATGGAGACGCTACACACCGGTTGTTGAAACAGGCACCGCGAAGCATGTTACAGGGTGGCGCACCTCGATCGCTCCGGCCCTTGGGCATTTTTGGGTCGATGGCGCGAAAATGTGTTACGAATTTCCCCATCAAAACTACCGTCCACCCCTGTGCTGCCAGTTTGTCTTTTCCTGACCACCCCGCAGCATTTTTACGCTTTTTAATAATAATGAAATTGTCAAGAACGGGTATGTGCTCGCCCCATTTATAGCAACCGCGTTAGCGTCAATTTGGCCATATTTTTCTCTTTATAACTTCAAAGCCACACAAATAATGCATTATATTTTTGCAGATTATGTTAGTACATATTATAAAAAGTTAAATTTGGAGAGTATAAAAAATATTAAAGATGGCCTTTTTTTTCTTTTTTTTTTGCTGCGCCGCTGCCTTACCCAGCGGTGCAGCAGTCACCAGCAAGCCATGCAGCAAGCCAGCAAGTCAGGCTCTGCAGCAAGCCAGGGCGGTCTGCCCGGCGCACCGCCGCACTCCCTGCCGGCCAGGGATTTCCCCAGACCCCCCTAGGGGGTATAGACCCCCCCCTAGTTTTCCTAAACACCCCCCTTAAATCTAAAAAAGGAAAAAATAAAATCTTTTTTTTCAGATTAAGTAGAAAACACCACCTCTCAGGTGTATATATAGAAAGGGAAACATACATTACGGGTATGAGCATTTGGTTAATAGACGTCTGTAATTTAGCTAGTGGACTAAAAAAGAAACAGTTTTATATTTTATCTAGCCTCGCCTCGCATCGCCCCCCCCCCCCCCCCCGAGTCATTGGGACACCCCCCCCCCCTTGATTAGAATCCTGGGGAAACCCCTGCTGCCGGCGCTGCGGCCGCTTCTGCTCCTCTTGGCGCCGAGGAACATGGCGGCGCCTGAAGCATCTTAACTCGTCGGCGGCCGCAACCTCGGCAGTCCCGAATTGTGGCCGTCCACGCCAGTACACCGCATAAGAACTAAGCGAGCGGAAGAACGACATTCATGCTTTCGCATTCACAACTCATATGAAGTGCTTAGGTGTCCTCGGAATATTTTTGTGTCATTTTTGTTAACAGTAATCATTCATTTCTTTTATTTTGCACCCAAAACAGTTGTGGAGATTAAACAAGATACGGACGAGGTCAAAGCTTGGGGAAGGACTTGAGAACGGCACTCTTGTGAAACTTTGAGCAGCGGCCAACGTTCGGTTGTCGCTCTGAGGCCACTATAGGATCTTTCTTTTCCCCCGTACACACTGGTAGTCATATTTATCGTGGAAATAATAAGTCACATTTAGTCCTTTCAGTGCTCTTATTCCCGGGGACAAATGTGCGGTGCAACTATTCTGTACTTTCAGTAAATACCACTATGAGCTAATCCTTAACCTTGATAACTTCCTCTCCGCTCAATGCAGACGCAGAAAAAACAAAGGAAAGAAATCAGTTTTCCCCTCCTCCACTCGCTATTAGAACAAGCGGTCATGTGATCTGACGCTAATTATATACCATCATTTCTCATCATAGTCATGCGCTGGGGTTGTCAAAGAATAAAGCATGGGTTGAGCTTTACACGCTGTTAAAGTTCGGCTA
Source organism: Ixodes ricinus (assembly GCA_037355805.1). Classification (NCBI taxonomy): domain Eukaryota; kingdom Metazoa; phylum Arthropoda; class Arachnida; order Ixodida; family Ixodidae; genus Ixodes; species Ixodes ricinus. Next base: position 22,612 of record JAZHYW010068399.1, read on the forward strand.
TTCTCATCTTTGATTGAACACAAGCCATTACCCAAATGTTTGGCGATGCTGATTGTCAAGAACCCGAGCACTCGACTCGGGCTCATGACAGTCGACTACGTTACAGTGTCGTGTGACTCGCGATGAGAAGTCGTGATGTCATGCGACGTAAGAGTGTGGTCAACAACGCTGAAACATATAGCGACGTTATCAATTTAAGTCGACTCGACGCAGTGAGTCACGTGACTACGTCACGGGGCCACGTGACATGACATATTATTTGACGGTATGTCGACACTCATGACGCCACGTGACCACGTGACATATGATTAATCGTAGTGCCAATACAAAGGCGCCACGAAAATCGACAATTTCTCATATACATTACAATTCGGTATGTGACAATTCAATCACCACGTAGGAATACAGCAGCTCTGCAAATTTTTCTTAAACACTTGCTTTGTAATAATAAAATAAAGAAATCACCGTGTACCGTTTTGAACCGGTTACCGTTATATTTTGTCCCGGTTCAGTTCCGGTTCAGTTCCGAAATGGCGGCGAAGATTTCGGTTCGGCTAAAAATAACGGTTCGGTTCCGGTTTTCGGTTCGGTTCGGTTCCGGTTCGACACTCTGGCCACTGGCTTCCCTCCCCCGATGAAGGCATAACCCAAGGACGTTCCAGTCGGAGTCCTCTGGCTTGGAGCCTGCTCGCTCCGTGTATTGTGTCGGGAAGAGTGGCTTATTCTCTGGCACTCCTCCGCGTGTCGCCCGTTTTCGGGGGACCAAAGAGATCGCGTAGAAACAAAGCCACCTTTGGCGGGACATTCGGGACTTCGCTCCTCCGAGTGGACGGCGGTCTGTACGAGGAGTCCTGGATTGGACACCCGGCGACGGGTCGGGTCGCGGAGTGAGCTCGTCCGACCGACGATGACACTACGCTTGCGTTCCCTCTGGCTCTGACAGTCAGCGACTCCTCCTCGGGGTGTACGTAAGTCTGCGGAAAGCTCTGGCTTGAACTCCCGTGACGACGGGTAGCGGCGTGACCTCGGCCCACCGGCGATAACTCCGCTCGCGATGCCCTTCGGCTCTCAGGTCGGCGGGCGCCGCGGGCACCCTGTGTCCACGGCTCGCTTGTTCGCGGTGTCTTGTTGGGGACCCCTGTTTCCCAACAAACGCTGTTGGATACCGGGATCATCGTTGCTGGCGTTGGCGAATCCGGCGCGGCGATCGCCCTCGCTGGTAGACGTCGGCCGCGCGGTGGGACGGGCATCGGGTTCTCCCTTGAGCGCCGGTCCACGGACGTAAAGGTACGTAATCTCCACAAATGTTCATGACCTTACAGAGGCGTACTGGTCTTAGTGTGGCCCAAGTATATATACTGCACGGACCGCCGCTGATTCAGAAGCATTGAAGGTCGCGGTAAAATTTCGAGGATAAAAGGGACTATTTCTTTCAGTATTGCCTTCGCAAAGCTTGATGACGTAATTGTGGGATCGAAACTACCCGCCTGACGACAGTCGAGCGCGGCTAAAAGATTAGACAGGAGAACTTGACTTTGTCTCGCAACAATCCGTACCTCGGCGGACACTCGGGTAGTGGCTCGTGTCCAACCACTGCGGTAAAAAGAATAGTCGAAATCTAGCAATGGCTGGAGCTCAGCGCGCGCACTTTGTCGACCCCAGCGCGTGGCAATGATTAACGTTGCCGGCATAGGATATATGCACCAGGGCACGTGGCCGCTTGTCCTGGCTCCGAGTTGAGGGGATGAACAATGCTCACATTTCTCAAAAATTATTGCCAACTGCCAATGCTTAAAAAAAAACAGCAATTTTTTTTTTTTTTTGCTGGGGGGGGGAGTATTAACGTTAGGGAGTGATTCTGAGTAGTATTTAGCGAGAGATCGTTTCGTGGCCCCTTTAGGTTCCTGCATGGACATAACGTTTCTTGGAATATGGCGTTTATGAACAAAAGTAACGTCAAAACAGTAAAGCATTTAATTCGTAAATAGAAAGTAACCCAAAAGTAACGTGTTATACCTTTTTTATCAAAATCAATAACGCACTCCTTTTTTTTTTCTTTTTTTTGCAGGTCACGAGTATTGTTTTTTGGTCCTTTTTTTTTCGGTAACGCCTACAACACTAGGGTTTCGCGGTGCGGCACTGCGACGTCAGCTCCGCTGTGGGAGGATGGAGGGACGCTCGGGTGCGGTTACTAAACAAACAGATCCCTGTCTGACGTCGGGTCAGTTTGTTTTTAAACTCCGTTTCGTCCTTCGACACTTTGGTGTCGAGTGTAAATTCCTCTGCGGTGCAGAAAAGACTGGCAATATGCGGGGATTTCGCGAAAAAGGAGAACCGTGTCTTACGGACCGGGTAAATATGAACTATACATGCATAGCGGTAGGGATATATAACGCGAAAGTGTGAGATCATGACGTTATCTGGATCAAAAGATAATTTAGAAAAACAGGATTTCTCAATGAGCCGACGACGTCCACCTAAACGTAATGTCGTCAAAACAAAACGTAAAAAAAAAAAATTACATTGCGGGCGCCTGTAGCATTTATTTTAACGAAACAAGCTTGTGAGCAAGGGAAAAATTGTCTCTTTCTTGCCGACAAGTGTTTTTCACTTATATAAATCTCACGAGCGTTCACAATTTCTTGTTTTGAGGATATTAGACTTAGGTAGACGTCGGCTCATAAAAAGTAAAAGTTTTTGCGGTTTCCTTTTTTTTTTTTTTTTGGAGGGCAACGTCATGTGTTTGAACTTTAGCGCTCTACTCCAACCGCCTATAGCTTCACATTCTCACATAGTTGGAGCTTTCTGCGATGCACGCATAGTTCATGTGTCCGGGCCGGAAAACACAGTTCTTTTTTTCCCGGAAACTCCCTGTATACAGACACCATGCAAAAGACATGATGACATGATGACAGGACTATATCAGCGCGGGGGTGCCTCGAGCATATATGTTCCATAAGCACGTGCGTGCTTCATACGCTTCTATGCATCCGAACATTTCTGCAGGCCGTCTTTTGCGTGACGTGTTGGAGGCGTGACTTGAGAGTGACGCGTTCGGTGGCGTGGGTGCGGAGCTTTCGGGAGGCGACGTTGTTTCGATCGCGCGACAGCGCCCGAGTGGCACTCGGCGCACCGTTGCGCGGAGTTGCTCCGGAAGAGCGGGATTAGGCGGGACCTCTCCGAGCGCAGACGGTCAACATCACGCGAGCAGCGCGACACTCAACCCAGAAAGAGCAAGTGTATATATGTATAGAGTTTCCCGCCTTCGAACGCCGTATATATAAGCGTGGCAAAGGGCCGGCGGGTCTTCGCTGTGACGACCACGCGAATCACCCCTCTGGACATCGGATTCCATCGACATGCTCCTTTCGAAAGTCTGCAACCTTGTGGGAAGCTGCGGAAGTACTGCACTATGGCAGACGACAAAAATACGCGGCCAAGATTGGAACTCTAAAAATGGGCCTTAAAAATGGGCCTTCAAAATGGGCCTTAAAAATGTGCTAAAAATGGGACTTTTCCAGGAACTTGCCAGGCGAGGAAGAGAGCGCGCGCGCAGCTTTAATAATAATAATAATAAAATCATCCTTATTTTCGTGTGAACAAAAAACAACCCGAAGGTCTTTGCTTTGGTGCATAAAGAACGAGTAAATGCCAAATTAAGAGAGAACACATAAAGCGCACAACACAGAGAGGTGGCGATCCTTTGCATTTGCTTGCGGTAAACAGAAAAGTTGCTAACCGAAAGTAGCAGAAAAGATTTAATCGGCGCTCCAAAGGGGAGAGGGCACGCGTGCCCGTACCTTCGACCAAATACTTTGACTGCATTGCCAAGAAAAGTTGTCCCCGAGTACAGTTGGCTTTAACCACGTTGGTCAAAGCCACGTGGTCGAAGCTATACTCTGTTTCACCTTATGTTGTACCGCAGTGAAGGCAAGAAGCGCGAGCTCATAGCTTTGCCAGCTGCCCTTATGCACGAGAGCTTGTGCCGCCGACATGTGGACTAAAGCAAGGAGCTCGCGCTTGCAGCTTTTCCTGCGGTACATCATAAGGGAAAGAGAGTATATATGGGCACACATGCGATTGCCCAACCTGAACTCCCATCGAAGCTGGCCCGATCTAATGCTACTGGATTTTGTAAAAGTAGCGCCAAGCTTCCCGGTCGCCATTTTGGTTTATAGAATGGGCAGTTTCTCCTTGACCTCTCCATTCTTGGTGATCTGAATTCGTTGGTGACGGGTATAGCTTTGGAGAGACGCTTCTTGAATACCGAGATTTTGCTATCCACACACCGGCGAAACAAGTGCACATGTTCGCACCGCCACCATACGCGGCGTCGGTGCTTGGAGGCATTAAAAATAATTTTCCCTCTTTAAATACCAAGAACAACAATACCATTGTCAGAGAGCTCTGGAGATAGGCATGATTGATAAGTGGATCGCATGCGCAGCGACAATTACGCTTATATGCCGAGGAATGCAATCCATAGATCTGGGTGCGAGTGGTTCACAACGACCTTCCAAAGTTGCCATGGCAATCAGTTACCATGGCAACCACCAAATGGTGATTGCCATGGCAACTGACCCTAATCAACGAATCACATTGCGACGATTTGTCGTGTGTGTGTCGTATCTGCTTGTGTCCGTCTAGCAGGCAGGGGAAGGCAATGGCGCTACTCTTCCACGGATCTATACTTCGTTTCAGCTTGGGTCCAGACGCAGGCGATGCTACAAGCGCGAGCTCCGGGCTTTCAGCGTCCCTGCCAAGCACGCGCGCTCGTGCAATGCATGCACTGTTCAGGGCCACACGCTCGCGCTCGTAGCATCGGCTGCGTCTGGACCCAAGCTGAAACGAAGTATAGTGCTTCCGACCGTGCCATGGTCATGAGTCCACGCATATATGGCGCGTGCAGCTACAAGAACAATCGTTCAGCGTCCCCGCACGATATCTCACACTTGTAGCTTTGACTTCGCTCGCGCATAAAGTGAAACAGGCTATATGGCGGTGTTCGTGTCAGGGCGTGCGGCTTGCTTTGTTTCTTTCCGCGAGCGGTGTTGCCTGTCGTCGGTCGGCTTGTTTTGCGCGCTCGGCGGCGGTGACTCGGCTGTCTGGGGCCGTTTTCTGCACGAGCAGCAGCAGCAGCAGCAGCAACGTGCCGCGGCATGTATATATACTGCCCTGCTCGGGTGACGGGACTCCGTGAGCGGACACTGCATTCCTCGTGAGGCGCATTCCACGCACACTGCGTGGCTGCCGGCCAAAATGCGTCCAGGAGAAGGCGGACGACGGAGAGCATTGGCGCCCGTGCAAGTATTCGTTTATGCACCCACCAACACCCTTTACCAATCTCCCAGAAATATTTTACACAGAACACATCTATAGACGTTCTTCGTTTCCTTTGGTTCTCAGTCAGGTGGAACGTTTCGCTATCTGGTATGCATCGGGACGAAAAAAATAAGAAAACATTCCAACCTCGAATATGCGAGAACATATATCGGTGAGTTAAAACAAGAATGTGTGGCGATCACGCATTTTTTCGTGAACACCTTTCAGCGGCGTGGAGAGATCAAAAGCTATGTTTTCACGCATACTAAAAGTGACGACATTCATAATGGCTGCGTCTTGGTGGAAAAGGTGTGTACCCTCCCGCACCTCCTCCGCCCGCATCCCCACCGCCCGGAGCCCACCCAAAATCCAGACATATAAAGTTACTGAAATAGAGTAACTAATACCGTCACTCGTTACTCACTGCAAGAGTAACTAGATGCGTTACTCGATACCGTGTTTCAAGAGGAACTTGATATACCTTAGCTCGAAAGTAACGCGTACTCGTTACCCTGAATACCAGATCCTCGCGCTCCAAATCTGCGACCGGCCACTAATATATGGCTCCGTCGTCGAACTGCCAGGCTTTGTGAGTACAAAGGAGGCTGGCACTGCACGGGCCTCTCTTTTTGTTTAGCCAAGCCCCAGCTCGGAGTTTGTGTCATGGTAATTTACCAGCCTGAGCCCGGCCCAGGTGTTTGAGACCGGGCCCGGGCCGAACCCGAGCAATTTCTATGTTACCCGGCCAGACCCGGCCCGTCACCTTTTACAACAGGCCCGGCCCAGTCCCGAATTCGATGTGAACCCGGCCCGGCCCGTCACCTTATAGAACAGGACTGGGACCGGCCCAGGCCCGCATTCGATGTGAACCCGGCCCGGCCCGTCACTTTATAGAACAGGCCTGGGACCGGCCCAGGCCCGGTTTCGATGTAATGTTGTTCAAACATCGCCGCGTGGAGTACAAAAGTATTGGGCAACGTAATTTTGTCTACTTAATGCGGCCGTTGGAGGGGAATTGCTGGTACGGAACTTTTTTTCCTTGTATATCAGTACCTGACGGAGCTACGAATAACTAGGTTAGTGGAATTGCGATGCCAGAGAGTGAGTGATATTAGCTTAATATATAAAAAATAACAAAAGGTGGCGATGAATCGATTGGCGTATAGACCTAAGTAAAAACGACAACTTCTACGTGGATTTGTTTTTATTCCCGAAACGAGTTGAACGGCATTAATTGCAACTAGTCTCGGGTCAGATCAACTATTTCCACACTGAATTTGCTCACACGAAGCTTTCTACAAATAAACCATTTTTCTTCCGGGGCGCACGCTTAAAATCGTTGCTTTTTACTTATTATGCACAATTGCCAGGGACTAGCGAGGGAAGAAAATAAAAGTGAGCTTTCAACAAACATTTTCTTTGTAAAATAAAAAAAAGATTACGGCTTTTTGAGCAGGAACAAAATAGGTTATCCAATGAATTTGGCTTTAAGCACGTTTTGCTCTCTTGAATAATGTAGCCCGCGGCGCTTAAGTTATTTTCACTACTGGCATTTGTCGCAAAAATACATAAAACCTTCTTTACGAAAAAAAAAACGATTTTTTTTTTTTTGTTCTGAGATTGTCATTATTTCATCAAGTCACCAATGTTTTCACACGACTGGCCGGGCTCAGGCCGCAGCCCGAGCCCGTTCAAGGCCGCCAAGGCGGTGACCTGAGTCCCGCCCGGGCCTGAGGTCAAAAGCCCGAGCCCGGCCCAGGCCCGACCAAAAATCCACCTTACTCCGGCCCGGCCCGGCCCGGTCCGGGGGCCGGGGCCGGGACCCGGGCTTTTGGGTAAGCCCGACCCCGTGCAGTGCCCCGTCACTCACGGCCCAAGAAACGTATGGCCGGTGAGTCCCGCGACTGTTTTCGCTTCGCAGCCAATCAGGTTACGACATCGGCCGACAAGAACGTTGAAGGACCAATCACGAGGCAACACGCGTGTGATCATAATAGGCCGCAGCCAGCGTTTGATAAGATGTCAACAACATTACTCGTTATCACCTCAAAAAAAAAAAGAAGTTTTACGCATATTTTTACGCCGCACGAGTAGTTCTTGAAAGATTTGGTTTTCGGAGGTAGAAGCGATGCTTTTGGCGTTTGAAACGGGTACGTTTTGTATAAGATAAAATGTACCTGATCTAAAATTCACCTACATATATACCTCTCTACACAAAGGGGCAAATTAGTAATGCTCCGCGAAAAACCGGACTTCTTTTTTCTTTTTTTTTTTATTACGGTTGGGATGAAAACGGGTATAAAAATATGTATACGCGCGTGACTTGTCGGCTGCACCGAGGATGCATATAGAAGAGCGCTCGGGGAGTGGTCATGAGAAAGGGTAGCCCTAAAGACATCATCGGGCACGTTGAAGCCTGGACAGGACAAGTGATTTAAAACTTTGGTTGGGGCTAGTTGGTACGTATACTGATTAAAGGGTTAAAAAGCGCGAGCCAAACAAGGTCGAAGAAGACACACAGACGACTGGACAGTCGTTGAGAGTCAGCGCCTGTCCTGACGTCTTTGTGTCTTCATCGTACTCGTTTTGTTCGTCCTTTGTTTAACCTTTTGACAAGCGTTTGTACTTTGCCTTTCGCACTGACTGTTTTTTGTGACGTTTAACTGAGTATACTCGTTGTCACATCGAGAGAAAAATAAACGTTTTCGTGCATTATTCGTACGCTTCGGGAAGTAGTTGTCTTACTAGATTTGGTTGTCGGAAAAGGAACCGATGCTTTTAGCGTTTGAAACGTGTAGGTCCTGATAATAAAACATAAAACTATTCTAAGATGAGCACCTACATATTTAGTTACTTATGATATATCTTTCACGTGACAGGGGAAAATAATAACGTCCCCCGACAAACCGAATTTTTTTTTCCTGCAGTTTCAACGGTGAATACGAGTAGAGGCCATCAACCTATATTAGTACTCACGGGACCCAGGTACCGGTATCCCAGCTCTTGCGCCAGCTGTTCGGCTTCCAGGGGCCCTCCGCGGACGCGCACGGCCCACGCGTTCAGGTAGCGGGCCTCTTCCGCGGCGACTCCGACCAGGAGCGCGGCTAGGAGCGTCGTCCGGGCGGCGGTGCGGGCGTTCATGACGGCGTCTGGGCCACTCGCGCCGCGGTGTTCGGAAACCGTCCGAAGGGGGAGGTGGGGGCGGGCCCTAGTGACGCCGTCGGCGCTGCCCGCACCTACGTCTCGGGAGTTCCAGCCACGGGTCGCTCATTGGCCCGCCGGGACGCCCTGCCCCCTCCCCGGCTCGCTCAACAACACCGTGCACCGGGAACATCGCTGGACGTCCCAAAAAGGAACTCCTCTCCTCTACCATCAGTGAGGAACTCGATAACTAAAGCCCCAGTCATACAAGCAACTGCGGTCACGCCTGAGAAAACTCCGGAGTATACATACCCCTTTAAAGAGAGACTTCAGCGAAATTTGAAATATACCCGTCGTGTTCAGAAATATGGCTGAATATGGTCCAGAATATCCGTAAATGACAATCGCACTTTTGTATTTTGAGCCTCATGGCTGTATTTGTTCGCTATAAACGGCCCACTCTGGTGAGCGCATCGGAGAAGCAGACAGCGGAGAGCACGTGACATCCGCCGCAATCGTGACGTAGGTTGTCTCGGGACGAGCAAAGCTGCGGCGAGGCTGACGTCGGGAGGATGTCCTAGCCGTTCCAGCCACCGAAGCGGCCGATGCACGCCAGCGATCGGGCCACCGCAACAAATCCCAAAGCTGCTTTTGTACGAATTTTGAGTGACAGATTAATCTATAATCTTGTAGAGGACAACAGCGACGTCTGGAACACACAAAAGAGTGTCTTGGGGAGAGGGGAGTTCCTCCTTCCCCTCTTCTCTCGTGAACAAACGAGTAGCAAGGAGCCCCTGGTGGATGTCGCTAAAGCCCCGTTTGTAATGCCCGTCTAGGAACCTTGACAAGTAGTGACGATGCCTTGAACCTGACGTCATCCCAGCGAGCTCTCCAGCCACCACGAGAAGAAGACGGGAAGGAGGAACTCCCCAACTCACCAGGACTCTCTTTTGTGTATCCCAGACGTCGCTATTGTCCCTCTACAACATTATAGAAGATTAACCCGTCACTCGAATTTCGTACAAAAGCAACTTTGGGGTTAGTTGCGGTGGCCCGATCACTTGCATCGCATGCTTCGGCCGCTTCGGTGGCTGGAAATCCTGTAGACGTCAGCCTCGCCGCAGCTTTGCTCGTCCCGAGACAATCTACGTCACGATTGCGCCGGATGTCACGTACTCTCCGCTGGCTGCCCTCCGAGCGCTTACCTGAGCGGGCCGTTTATAACGAAAAATACAGCCATCAGGCTCAAAATACAAGCGTGCGATTGTCATTTACGGATATTGTGGATCATATTCAGTCTATTTCTGAACACGACGGGCATATTTAGAATTTCGTTGAAGTATCCCTATCCGGGGAAATTTTTTAGCTACTCCAACTAACTATATTTTCGGAATCACCGGCCTTTACCCTTTCCGGTATGCAATTTCGTATCACGAAATTCAGAATAGTTAATGTGAAATCGGCAAGTGAAAATGATGCCAAACCAACTTTCAAATATACCCGCGTTTTTTCAGTTCCGTGACGTCAGGGGAAGGCAGGCTTGCTTGCAGGTCGAGCGGGCAGTTTAGAAATGGACCATGCCGAGCATTTGCCTCATGCTGTTGCGCGGGGGCTGAACCCACGGCGGCCACCTTGAAAAGGCTTAAAATTTCATCCCTAGATGGCGACACCCATCCGTGTGGCCGAGAAACTGTGGTATTAGTCCTGAGAGCGAACACAAGCGTCGCTGCGGTCGCCGCGCCCTGATCGGGTGAGGTGTACCATGACGTCAGGGGAAGGACTCCGCTTTGCGATCTCGCACCCGGCTCGCTTCCCTGCCCCCGTTTCCTGGTTTACGATCATGCTGACCTACTGTTTAGCGCCGCAATGCAAATCCCGAAAAGAAGCTGGTATCTGGTTTCACCCCCAAAGATATCGAGGTTCAAAAGTGCACGGACAATGAAACTAAGGATGGTGAAGGCACCGTCAACGTCGGCCGTTGTGTGCCGCAAGCACTTCGAGGAGCGGGACTTCGTATACCCGGAGTACAAGGCGCTGGGTTAGGCCGATACCGACGTGCTTCCGTACCTTTCTAAGCGTGTTTGTCACTTTTACCTTTATAATTATGTTACAAATCCCGAAAGCTATCGACGGAGGCAATTCCGCCGATGAACCTCCCTGTCGGTCCAAACGGCACAAGGCGATCGTGCGAGGGGTCGGTGAAGCGGCGGCGCGTGTTTCAGACGCTGAAATTCTGTTCCTTGCATGTTCATGAGCTAGGTGAATATTACACCCCGCTTTGCAGGCATTTAAGCATTTATATCAAAGGCCTTTGGGCGGTTGGAAAATTATCTCGCGACCCCGACTCTGCGAGTGCCACTCTGCATGCGCTGGTTCGCAGATGTTTTAAAGGTTATGTGTCTGAAGGAGCCTTTGAAGTGCTCCTGGAACAGGGTTGATTTACATAAATATAACTTCTTCGTGAATTAATGATATAGTTCGTAAACGTATGCAGGCATGTTTTATGTTTTAGGACACGCACAATAACTGGAAATTAGTTTGTTTGTATGGTAGCAGGAAAAACGACCGAATTGCCCCCAGTTGCCTGTATGAGATGTATTGAACTGCCAAAAATATGCACTGCAATAGTTCCGTAATTAGGACGTTTATATACTTTTTCTTTACATTCTTTATTCCAGCCTTGTGCATTTAGAAAATACACCGTTTATTTTGATATTGTCATTTCCAGGTAAAAGAGACACTGCTGCAGGTCTCAAAGGCTTCCTCAGCCTCCAAACTCCCTACAGCTGGGCTGGCTTGCTTAGAAACAGCGTCTCATCTGCGTCTGGATGAAAGAAAACCCTGCCAAACTGCCAAAGCCAGCGCACGAGCTGAGCGGGACTCAAACTGCGTCTCAAGACGCTCGCGCGCCCCAGCCTTTGTAGTGCCATAGCCTCCTCTATACTCACAAAGCCTGGCAGTTCGACGACGGAGCCATAGAGTGCCCAGTCGCAGATTTGGAGCGCGAGGATCTGGTAGTGCAAAGCATTTCTCGGGGGACCTGGTCGTCAGCGCAAAGCTTTTGTAGCGGCGAGGACCCGACTTTGTCTCTTGTGTCGTCCTTCGTTGTTGTTTCTTTTTCCCAGTCTCGAGGTTCTGTCTAAAAATTCTGTTTCTCAGGAAGGCGCTGCATGTTGGTTACATTCAAGTGCCTAGATAAAAGCTGTGCCTACAGAAAACTGTACTTCTTGAGGTGCAGACTAAGTTGGGTAGTTTGCGTAGATGGTTCCGATATCTCCGGTAAGCTATACTCAAAACCTCGCCACGCCATTGTGCATGCATACAATATCGCCATCAAAGTGGAAAACACAACTGTATGTTTTCATCTCAATTCAAGCATAATTTAGGGTCAATATATTAATTTGTACAAAGACTATATAATTTTTAAGTTCATTCTTGAAATAAAATTTAAAAAAAAACGCAAACGGCAAACTTCGCAATTTTTTTTGCATTATATTTATTATTGAAGCGGCCGAGGCCAAAATTACGTTTCTCTGACCTGTCGGGGATCACAAGTTTGACCGCTCGCTATTTGTCACTTCTCAAGCAATGCAATAAGGCTCTTCTCTGACACTTTGAAAATAGATTTCGTAATAATAAATGAAATAAAAATAAAATCTTGTATCTATAATCATAAAATAAAATGTCGAACAATCTCCCGTTGGTGATTTTCTGCAATTTTAATTACCTCGATATCACCGGAAGGCTAAAATGAAGCTATTTCGTTATTACAGCGGAGCTGGTTAAGGGCTATAGAAGCGTAGAAATCTAGGCGAGTTGGTGATGCATCGGAATGAAAAACAGCGCGAACAAAACGACGGACCAGTATAAGAGTATACACACAGACCAGGCGCTGACTTACAACTGAAATTTAATAAGAAAAACATGGAGGCCGCGAAAAAACACGAACAATCCACCACACCCACGTCACCACTCACCACGTTCCCATTGGCCGAGATATTCTATCTCTTTTTGATAGAGGGCCACACAGGGGCGCTGACACACGTGCCTCCCCACATCGTGATATGTAAAATGCCTCCGTTATTTCCCTCGTCCGTTATTTCCCTCGATGCGAAAAGAAGCAAAAAAACCAGTTTGCAGCGTGCGAAGTGGGAATTGTGTATTGTGCGGCCTCCATGTTTTTCTTATTAAATTTCAGTTGTAAGTCAGCGCCTTGTCTGTGTGTATACTCTTCACTAGTCCGTCGTTTTGTTTGCGCTGTCTTTTCATTCCGCTGTTGAAGGGCTAGTTTCCCCAGTTTCGTGTCCGTGGACAAATGAATCTCGACATCAACGCTCTGGACAGCTACTGCCATCTATGAGCGAAGGCGGCAACCAGACAACCGGTCTGCCAGTTGTCTGGTTTCCGCCGTCGCTCATAGATGGCGGCACATAGTACAGCTCCGCTGCTCTTCCTTCTTCACCAGAGTGGAAAGGCGGAAAGTATTTTTAATATAATTTCGATATTATTTGTACAAATGAAAATGTCCTGTATTCATTTGCTTCATTTACCGAGGTATTATCGTGATCTATCATGAAATGTAAATAAAATATAGCGTTTTGTGTATATAAGCGGAAATAAAGCTTGAATCTTTTTGAAATGTGCGATGGAAAACGGCAAATTTTATTGCGGATTAAAATATCTTTTACTTCAAATTGCACACAATTTAAGGTATTTTTAAACATACGTGTTAAACTTTTTTTTTTGCGGGGGGGGGGGGGGTAATTAACGCATTTGAGCTTTTTGAAGGGTCTATTGAGGAAGCCAGAAAGCGTTAATTCAATTCCAGGATTTTCTATTACGGAACCGATCCCGAAGCCTTTTGGCACTTTCTAAAACTTGTAAAGGACGATCATAGTATGCCTGGCAAGAAGTCTCATGTGGGGTTCGACCGCGCTACCCACGCCACCGGGTCAGTTTTTATTTTATTTCTTTATTATTTTCTTCATTCATCGAAATTCTTCAGAGTAGTGCCGCCCTTTTCTTTGTTAGGTGGAAGGAATGTCGGTGTCTTGCTTTTCCCCTGCTCGGCTATGAAAGCCAATTGAGACGTGCAAATATGCTACAGAAATTCCGAAACTAATTTTGTAGCGTAAAAAGAGAGGGCAGCACAGTGGTTGGCGCGCACCTGTCGAAGACAGGGACCTTCATGTGTCATAGTGGCTCTGTTCCAATATTTACTCGATCCGACTCCGGAGTAAAGGTTTCGTACCGTGGCGTTCCAAAACTTACCCGAGCTTACTCGATGACGTCAGAACTCCCGTTCCAGACGCGGGATATTTACACTGGAGTAATTACTCACGCTACCCTCCTCAATAGGGGGTAACGTCGGATCAAATCGAGTAAATACGTCACGTGATCTGTTCGTCGTCTGCTTTCTGCGCCGACAGCCGTCAAAGCTCGCTTGCTCCGTTGGTTTTGGTGGCGGACGTTCGAAATGACAAAGAATGAGGTGCAGCCATTTATGCGTGGTTATTGCGATTTGCTGTTTTCAACGCAGGAATTGACTGCATTACATCCAGACCGTGCACCTTCCCCGGGAAGGTATACTTGTTATTATCAGAGTGCGAGCGTAAACAGGAGGTTCTCCGCATCCTCGTCCTCGGCGTTGGAGGGAATGCCGTATTCTCACGTTCAAGGCTGAAAATGTTCGAACGCAATAAATGATAAGTGTACTATTTTTGTTTCCCCCAGAGTGTGTGTAATGAGAGGATAACGCTTGTAAAGCAGTGAAGACTTCGAAGATTTCATTGTAATCATATTCGCGTCAAAGCGAACGTAAGTTACACATCATTCTTGAGAAAGGACCCACGCGCCGTACCGCTACACCGTGTGGCATCAATTTCTGCAAAACATAACCGGTGAAAATTACAATGCATGGAATATATGCGTTTAGGGCACCGTGACTAGAATTACAGCGATCACGCTGATTAATAAAAACAAAGCTTTGATGTCTAACTGTAAGGAGTAAGTAATTTTGATCTCAATATACAGCTCAAAAGGAAGGTGAGTAAAAGGAGCTTTTGGATCCACCTCAGAAAATACCGCGTCGTCATTAAAATTATCGTCCCTTCGAGTGCTTTCTCCATGATCAAAAGGATCGTCTGCTATTTTCTGTCATCGCTGCTGCTGTTTCTTTTTGCCGTAGCCCAAGACGAAGCTAATCCGCGTAGTATCCAGGTGATTATCCCGGCCATTTCAAAATCGAGTCGCGGATCGTTTACTCGCGATGTCACGTGGTATTACCCGCTGACGTAGGAGGCAGGTTACTCGGTAAGCTTTGAAACATAGCCAATGAGTAGGCCAAAAGGGCGTCGTTCTGTGAACACTTGGAGCTGCACCCCAAATGTTCGCAGACTTGTCTTCTAGGTGGCATGGCCGACGCATCCTCGACAGCATCTTCTGTGGCTGGTGCCGCCGTCATTTCACGTACAAACTGATTTTTGTTGTTTCCAGAATTCTGAATATCCTTGAAATGAGCGCTGCATTCACGTGCCCGGAAGTGTGCTGCGAGGATGTCCCGCTGCTGCGCTCTTCGGTGAAATCACTTCTCCAGCTCAGCAAAAGCCCGCGACACAATCAAATTGATTTCTTTCAGGCTTTTACTTTTTTGTTCTTTTCTTTTCTTTTTTTCGGTTACGGTACTTTTGGTTACCGGTTTAGCGCTCCCCAGAAACCAGTTTACTTCGGTTCGAGTCGATCGAAAAGTGGTTGTTAGTAGGCTAGCTCCTCCTGTAATAAAATGAGAATTTTTGTGTATGCGTTTAAGTTTTTTTTTTTTTCAGTTTCCCAATCTCGAGTTTTCACAATGATGAAAGTAATCTCGTTTAGAAAATAAATATTGAAACCCTCCCGCGCTTCGCCGGTAAGCTCTAATCAAAAGTCCACATACGAATCGTGAAGCAGAAGTTACGGACACGCGCTCGGACTGATGCAGTAATCTGGACGCTCCATCTAATCAAAACAGCGTAAATCCAGCAAATTAAATTCATTAAAAAAAAATTAATTCCCGAACATCGGCTTTGGAATGTATGACAACGTAATCTACCATAATGATGCGGCTAGTTTACTTTTCTTTTTTACCTCTTTTAAAAATTGTTGAAGGTTAAGCTTATAGCTGCCTCAATCAGCTGTTCTACTTCTAAATATAAACTAAAAGTAAGAAATATGAGCGGCGTCCTTTAGGAATTTTACATGGCACAAACTGAGAAAAGAGTGAAGGCAACTATTTTGCTTTTCGGTGTTTCCAGTCAGACCGTGTCATGATGGTCCGGGTCATTTTTTTTTAAATATTTATATAAAAATATATGTTATAGATTCCTGTTCTTGGGAGAAGCATTCAGCTATATCCGAACGCCGTAGCTAATTTTCTTCCGGAAATATAAAATTTCGAAGCTCGATACTTGGAGATTGCCGAGCGTTTCGCCGTGGTACTTTGCACAGCCGTCAATTCCACACCGAAACGTGCTAATACGCTTTTCTACTCATTTTATGAAAACTTACATGTATACGACATGTACACAAAATATATATAAAAAAAATACAATAAAATATTTTTATGCAAGAAAATGTATGAAACACGTCAAATAAACATGTTTTATAGACACATTCCCAAATAATTTACCAACGAATTACTTCATATAAAGTGACGCAAAATATATCAAAATTATCGTCTTTAAATGCATTTTACGAATATATGAGAAAAATATCGATTGTTGTAGTTCTGTTATTAATACAAAAAAGCAGATCATCATTTCCATAAATGCTACAAAATTGCAGCGTCAATATTAAAAAAAAAACTTTATTTTTATTTATTTTTTTAATTTTATTAGCCGTTTACCGGGACTGTAAAAAACTCATACTGGCAAACCATTGAGTAACATAACAGCAACGACAACAAACCTTCGCTTGTCTTCGTTATAGGGGCTTTGCCGCGAGACATTGACTCGAAAGAGACATTTCCTTTACAGCGGTGCTGCTCTAGCGTAAAGTGTAAAACGGTATGGCGTCCCTAGTTTAGCTCATTTGTGTTTCCTTACGTTGCCTCCCAACAAACCCCCTCCTTTTCTTTTTTTTTTTTTTTTTGCAGCGGAGTTGTTAAAGGCTAGTTTTCCCAGTATCGTGTCCGTGGACAAATAAATCTCGACACAACCCTCCGCAGAGCTACCGCCATCTATGAGCGATGGCGGCAAACAGACAACCGGTCTGCCCGTTGTCTGGTTTCCGCCGTCGCTCATAGATGGCGACACATAGTACAGCTCCGCTGCTCTTCCTTCTATACCAAAATCAAGAAACTAAAAGTTTTTTTTTTTTTCGAAACAGGTTTTTACTGAGTATTTTACGGAGCGCCGCAAAAGGCTGCGTATGTCTTACATCTCTACAATGTAGGTGGATTTAATTTTTTTTTAATTATGCCCGCCATGTGCCATGTTTGTAATTTGAATGATACCTTTAAATTCATTAATTATAGAGTTAATTACTAAAAGTAATTATTAACCTAATTACATCAAACATATTTTTTGCTAAATTTGACCTTTGACAGGAACCAATATTACATCCCCTTTTCTGCGCGATGCTTACTTTTCACAGGAACGATTTAGCTTGCGTTTTGGTGAAACATCCTGTACGTATAGCTGAGTGCTTCTCCCGAGGACATGGCACTCATATAGTATACATTTTACAGAAGTATACAAAATATGACCCTGACCATCACTGTATCAGCTGACATGAAAACACCCAACAACAAAACCCCTGTGGTACTGTGGTTATCAAGTTCTATCTGTGTCCCATGGATACTTAGAAAGGGTAATAGCGCGTTCGTTGGCCGTCACGCAATGTTGAACACCAAGGCACCGACTCTCACCCAGATGGGGGCAGGCTGGAGTTTCGGGGGGCTTTCTGCGTTCCTTGCGAACTGAGATTGTACGAGAGCACGTTGGGATTCAGACCTGTCAATAAAGGCGTGGGCGCTACGTACGCACTATGGGCGCGTAGCGTCTCGGTAGAACATGGGGCCTGCTCGCCCCCCCGATCTTCTAGGGATGAACCCCGATGCCCCCAAGTCTACGCCTATGTCAGGTACTATTTCCCGCCTGTTTTCGAGGATGACCTCCTACTCGAGAGCTGGGTCACGGAAATGCACACGTAGTCACCAGCTCGCAGCAGTGACGTCCGTCGGCAGCCTTCGTGAGCTAATGGCCCGTGGAAGGGGATGAGGGGGGGGAGGGGGGGTAGGAGGCAACGCAAGGAAACACAAGTGTAAAACCAACTCAGCTAGGGACAGCATGACTTTCCATACATAGCTTGCACGACGTCATACGCCATTGCTCCGTACCATGCTCCTATGCCGCACCTCGCAGCACATTGGCAACCGAATTTGCTTATCGTCAGGTTGCGTGAAGAACAATACGATGGTACGAAATGTGTGCTGCAGAATGTACGGGCAAAGGAACATGGTCGGAGCAATGCGCTGATACGGTGCCATCACGTCGTGCAAGCATGTCCCTACGATATGAGCATGCGGCAGAGCCCCTATATAACGAAGACAAGCTAGCTCAATAGGCTACTTCCATAAATCCGTCACCGCGCGCGTTGCATTCTGGGAACCTGTGAGCCAGGAGCGGCAGGGCGTATGGATTTGGCTGCCCACTGATTCCCACAATGCATAACGTGGCAGTACGCCGCGATGAAGCGCTTCCGAGTTTTGGAAGTAAGTATACATTTGAGTGAAGGTTTGTTTTCTGTTATAAACGGTTAAGAGTTAAAAAAATTAAAAAAGTGAAGTTGTTTTGTTTTTTATTGACGTGCAATTTTCTTTTGTTTAGAGAAATGAGCTGAGTGTCTGCATTAGTAACATAACTGACAATAATGGCTAAGCATGTTTTTCTTATATATATTGTAAAATGCATTTAAAGATGATAATTTTGGTATAATTTGCGTCGTTACATATTAAGTAGTTCATTGGGAAATGATTTGTGAACATGTCTCTAAGACGTGTTTCTTTGACGTGTTCCGTATTTTTTTTTCATATCTTTTATTGTAAGTTTTAATATTCTGCGTACATGTTGTAAACCTTTCATGAAATAAGTAGAAAAATTATTACTACTTGCATGCTCGGTGTGAAATTGATGACTGTGCAAAGTACCATAGCCGAAACCTTAATAATGCCTCGAGCTTCGAAATTTTATATCTCCGGAAAACAAATTACCTACGGCGTTCGCATAGAGCCCGAGGGCATGGCTTAATGTTTACATAAATATAAAAAATAGGATCCGGACCATCATTCCACGGTATGACGTGGAAACACCCTAATGTCACCTGCTTTTGGCAAATTAAATGCGCCAGAGTTGTCTACTGCACATTTGTAATTTTGGGGTGAAATATGATTCACTCATTGAAAATAGTTTCCTTCTGTTATTTTATTTTTAGCAAGCCAAAATATTCCTTGAATATATCCGCGCTACACGATTCTCTAAACACCATATGTGGAGTAAATTATAGTACCGTGCTATATAAGACCAATTTCTAGCGTATTGTTTCAAGTGAGTTCGATCCACTTGGTGCAGGTCTAAATTTTATCACCTACATACACAGAAAAAATCACATTATTGGATTTTCTTATTTATCGCAGATTAAATATATCTTTAGATCTTGTTTCAAGGCGGGTGAAAGGGCTTTTTTTTCACACATGCGCGGAAATAAAAATAATTGCACATCTAACTGTGATTTTGGTATAAAAGTTGACACCCCAAAGACTCGCGCCTGAATCCTCCCCCCCCTCCTCCCCTTTTTTTTTGTGTTTTTACTGATGCGACCCTTCTTGCCAACCATGCTAAGCTGCCTGTTAGTGCGACATCCCGTTTTTTGGGACTTACTATTACCATTTTAAAACTGAAAGAATAAAACGGGTTTCAATGAGACAAAGGCGTGTGTGTAACTGAACTAAATAAATTGAATACGCTTCAAAAATCAAAACCACGCATGAGATTCGTTATTTCAATTTTTTGTCAATTACCCCCCCCCCCCCCCCCCTCGGCGACACTCACGTTCCCTCGTGCTTTTCGCCGGTACTTCTAGTGCCAACCGCTAGGATCGCGATATCCGAGAGCACGACACTCCGGTTTTTCTGACGTCATTTCTCGCCACTTCGGGACTACTTTCGATGTACGGGTAGGATAGGACGCAAAACACAACCGTCGGGGACGCGTTCCTGGCAACATAGTGCAGTTCACTGTGCGCGTGATAAAAGCCACATGCGATCCGTGTTGCGCGAAAATATAACGCACATTATGCAAAACCCAAGTTCGTGTGCTTTTTTTTTTTTTTTTGCGGGGATTATGGTGACGTTAAAACGCCGAGCTTTGATTGACTCCGACTGAAGATAGTGGGTAGGCCTCAAAGCAAGGTGCCTTGAGGTCTACCCACTATCCTTCAATCAGAGCCAATCACAACTCGGCGTCGTTCTGACATCACGGCAACTTCTACGCCGGAAGCAGACGACTTGCTTTCCGCATTAGCGTGTTCACACATACAGCGGAGCGCTAAGTTAGCGCTACGTGAGCGCTCTCAGAAAGCGCCCATGGGCGCTTCTCAGCGCGTGACTTAGTTCTAATATAGCGCGCAATTAGCGCTTTTGTGCGCCTTGTTAGCGCTTTAGTAGCGCCTTGTTAGCGCTTCAGTAGCGCCTTGTTGGCGCTTCTTGTACGGCGGTTATTGGTGCGGACTAGCGCGTGCACTGCAATTCCGGTTCCTGTGGTTGGGTGTGCATCAGCAGTACCATGGCGGACATGTGGGATGCTGAAATAGAAACGCGACAAATGCTCTTACATACGCAATTAGTGCGTATGTGTGTGGATGACTTAACGCCCAGAAGAGCCTTCTGGGTGCGCGAAATCTTTCGTCACCGAGATACCGACGGGTATCTGCCGAACCTTGCTCCCAGGCTGAGAGGCCGAGACACAGAGCTCTTTCGAAGGCGATTATTTTTTTAACGGCGTGTCTTTAAAACCAAGGTCACGCATTTCGAATAGAAAGCGATGAGGTCGTACTCAATCAATTAGTTGCTCAGAGTCCATGACTCTGGATCGTCTGCCCGACCCTATGCTTGGACAGCGGCTTTTTTACTTCCCCTTCTTTGAATGCCAAAGGAAAACCACAACAACGAAATCGCCGTGCACGCGCTGTTCCGCAGCAGCAAGCACGGCACAAGGAGCGTGATATAAAGCCCCTTCGTGCTTGAAAAGTAGCGCAAGGTGCGTCGATGCAAGAGGCACGTGCAACGTGCAGCCCTTGGGAAGATGATGGCGGCACAGCGCAGCGTTGAGCTAGATTTCAGACGCCATGTTCTTCCCAGAAGTGGCGCGCGGCACGTGTCTCGAGACAGTTTTCATAACAATGAATGGCGCCACATTTCCCAGGATAAAGGGGCTTTAGCGTGAGGGCGCTTACACTGCGGTGCTGAAGCGCCAACCGAGCGCCTACTGAAGCTCTTCTCAAGCGCTAACCGAGCGCGACGTCACGCGCAAGTCGGTGCCACATGACCGCTGCTTCCAGCGTTCATGAAGTGCTAAATGAGCGCTCCGCTGTATGTGTAAGCCGGCCTTTATAGCGCTGGGGGCTGAACAACTGAAGCTCCTCCCTGCCGTTCTCACCCTGTCAGTGAACCATATTATCTTAGCCTCTTCCACTGGAAGATCAACCGGCTGTGACACGCAGAGAAAGTGAAAGCAAAACTGGCGTACCAATTAAGTTGTGAAACAGAAACTGAAAGGACTCATTGTAATTTCGCGAGTAAACGGCCAAAAATGACACTGATGCAATCATGACGTACAATGAATCTTCGTATACAAATATATATTAATATGTCGTATTTGAACTTCAACAAATACATAAAACCACCCTTGCGTAAAACACTTTCCCGCCACAAATAGAAGAAAGAGAAAAATATACAAATCGTTTAACTTGTCTAACAACCCTGGGCCTTTTGTCGAATTTAGACGAATTTGAAGAAAATTCGACAAAAGTTCGGCCAGTTCGGCTTCGGAAACTTTGGCGCGCGCCGCGCCGGATTCGAGGTTCAGAAAAAAAAAAGAGAAGAAAAACGCCCGAAGCAGCATGTTTTGTTAGTCCTAGCGGGTAGTTCAAACGTCAACCGATTCGCAGCGAACGAACGAACGTATTTTTGAGACGCGCACATAGCTGAGAGTCCGCGCGAAGAACGTCTAGGCTACGGAATCGAGAGACGACGCCACTCGAGCGTTGGGGAAGTACCAACGATGCCCGACGTCTTCCTCAAGGCCGACATGAAGGAGCTGTTGGCCAACAAAAAGGTCGCTCTGCTCGGCTGTTCGAGTGAGTCGGGGTTTTCGGGTTTAGGTTCGAGGCATGTTGTTCGCTAATGTGGGCTTTATCTGAGAGCTCTTGGAATTTTCTCTCGGCAGACGTGCGGGCCATGTACAAGGACCTGGTATGCCTGTGGCAGGTAGACCAGCTGGTGTCCAACAAGCGTCTCCGCTGCAAAGTAGGTACCGCGCCAGTACCACCTTGCACGACGTACCAGCAATCATCGCCTGCGGTTGCGTCCAATTCGTTGAACGATGTGTTTCATCGGCAGTTTGTTTAATCGAAGAGCTCTCCTATTCGTTTCAAACTTAAGAAAAAAGAAAAAAAAAAGATTATGTTGCTTGTTTGTTTACACAGCCTTGATGTTGACACGCCTCAGCAGGCGACCTATCTCTTAGCTGTAGATGAGAATTAAGCTAGTGCAGTACTACCGCTAACCTGGGTTTTTTTAACGTGCATCACGCAGTAGTGATTACACGACCGCGTGCCGGTACGAAACTTGTCCGGATGAAATGGGCAGGGGGTGGGGATCGAACCCAGGAGGTTGTGCAGCGCAAGCCATCGCGCGCGGTGTGCGAGTACACATTTAAACACCTCCACCAACCCCCGGAATCTCCTATCGCGTCTCCCGGCTCGCCCTCCCGCGGCGGAAACGGGAAGCGCTCTAGTGAGGGTCCCCCAATTCTCCTGCAAAAGCTTTTGCTCAATGGGTACGACGGAACCGTTCGCAGTCATGGCTTGCGAAGTGTCATTTTCGAATGCAAACAACTCTCGATCTTTACTTCCTCAACGTAGTGCTGCAACCAGTATGGGATTGTACCTTCTTAGAGAGCTTTAGTATTGTGTATAGAAGCAAATGCAAGTGCTGTGCGTTTGTGTTAGAGTTGTGTGCTCCACGTTGCGCATGCGCGCCATTGGCCTGCACCCATCCAAGACCGCAATTTTCGGCTCCGCACACGCGCAGTGTGAAACATGGAAAGCTAACGCAAACACACAGTGCTTGTGTTCGCTCGTATAGGCCATATTAACACTCACAACTGTATCACCGGCTTCCAAC
Source organism: Ixodes ricinus (assembly GCA_037355805.1). NCBI lineage: Eukaryota > Metazoa > Arthropoda > Arachnida > Ixodida > Ixodidae > Ixodes > Ixodes ricinus. The sequence continues at coordinate 45,512 of JAZHYW010068399.1, forward strand.
GCCAACGAAATGAGCTGCAGTGAGCAGACGTGCAAGCAGGTAGGCGTTTCTTCAAACTTAAAGGTTGAAATTGGCAAGACGACGCGCGTGCAAAAATCAAAGCAACTAAAAGTTCTAAAAAATTTCTAATAATTAAAAAAAACAATTTTGTTATTTATTTTTTATTTATTTTTTATTGTGGGGCATTTGGTTTGGAAGGATATTGGCGGGCAACTTTGAAAGTTTTGCCGATTGTCAAAAGTCGCAACTTTGATAGCACCATACGCTTTACCCACAATTAATGCAACTTTACATGGCTTTTTCAGATTACCTAGAATGTATTAATTGATTTTAGACCATTATTTTATAACCTAATTAAAAATGCTGCAATTGGCACCAGTGATGATAATTTGCACACTTTTGATTGTCATACTTGTTTGTGCATTTGAAATGAGATTATTAGCAACAAATGATATTAGAGCTTGAAAAACTATGTATTCAAATATCTTAATTTTATTATTATTATTGTTATTAATACAAATTATGGCAATGTAGGCCCCCAATAAACACCATAATCGCAGGTCTCCTTTTTTTTCTTTTTTGCATATGAAAAACTGACATCATTATCATGTCTTTCTTAGATTTTTGGAAGTGAGAGCAGCATTTCTTAATTTATATATTTTGTGAACATATTGTAAAAATTGGATTGATTCTGTTATTATTATGCTGGGAATAACGTTAAAACAATTAATCATCTAAATACTCCAAAACCCATGAAAAGGTATTTGGGCGAAACCATTAAAAGGCCCACAGTTCATTATTTTACATGGCAATTATCTGAGCAAGAATGCACAAATATTAGCACAATTTTTTTCAACAAATACAATATTCTATGTTACATTAAAGAGACATTGAACTCTCCAAAATATTTTTAAGTGCATGGATTGGACACATGTCACAAAATAAAGTTTCCACCAACAACTCCTTTAACTCAATAATTACGTTGTGAGACACATCTTGAGTCATGAAAGAATCCAACACTAACACCCTACACCGACAAATTAAATCCAAAAATCCTTAATAGAGCTTAGTTCCGGTTTCATTCCAGAATTGCAACTTGCCTCCTGGCATAAATATTACACTAAACACCATTTTTGTTTGCAGGATGAATAGTTGACCTACGCTCATAACACCCTAGCTTCCTTGTATAAACCGAAATAATTTGTGTCGCTCAGTGAAGCCAACACATTAGACAGGCTCAGATGCACAGTTCAGTTGTGCTGTGAAAGAAACACTATAACATTTTTTCAAAGACCCGCTGCACATTGCATGGGTCGCCAGCATCCGAATGGTTGCCAAGCCCGCTGAACCCTTGTCGGCTCTGAAAAGTGTGAATTCGGGCCTGGGATTATGCCCCATTTTCCCCGAGCCGCGTCATCCGAAGCTAGGGCTGACCGTGCATAGCATGGTCCGTTTGGAAGCCTGGGATTAGGTCTTGAAATTTGTTCCTGGCTCCGCCATAGTTACAGGTTGCTTCCTGCAAACGAAATGAAGTCAGTAATCCAATCCACTTACCGTAAAATCCTGAGCAAGCTAGGGGACGGGCACTTCCTAGGTCAACAATACGTAAAGATACGACCTTTGTGTATTTTTTTTTTTTTAATGTTACGAAATTGAGGGATGGGCACTCATTGCGGAATGGGTAAGTGCCCAATATTTTACGGCAATAAAAAAGAAAAAAAAGTGTGGTCATCAAAACGTTGCAGGAGCACGTGTTCAAGAGACGAGTTTTCTTGAAATGTCACAATGCCAGTGAAATGTGTGTGCACAAAGAGGTGTCCACGTAACGCGTTTCCACTTCTGAAGACTGGTTCACGCATTTGCGACCGCTTATCACCGTCTGACTTGAAATCTCGTCCGAGAGAACAGACTAGCGCCACCTGTCGGGTAGCCCTTGAACACTGGGCATTTCTGGTGCATTCCCTGTTCTTGTTATGCGTATCATTCTTTTTTTTCTTTTTTTCTTTGGGGGGGTGCTCAGAAAACTTTCATGACATTATTACAAACAACCACATTTCTAATAAGAAATAGGTACATTTGATCTCGCAAATAGCACAAAACCTTCACTCTAGCAGCATGCAGTTCCAGGGCCACCTCATAGATGGTGCCAGCGTGGTCTCGTAAGAGGTTGGAAGAACTCGGTTGTAAGCAAACGGAAGTGTACGAGCGGGCCCTAGACACTTGCCGTCTCATTTGTTGCACACTGTGTGGTTGTCCGTTTTTTCCTTTGTGTTTTTAAAAATAAGTCTTTCAACCAAAAAAAAAAAGTTAACAAATATTGTTTTTTTTAAAAATACAATTTTAAACTTTTTTACAATCCAGAGTATCTCCCAAGAAAATGTAATTGCTTAATTCAATCTCTAGCTATTCTAAAAATACAGCAAGTTTCAAGTCTCGAGCATCTGCATTTGAAGTATCGAAGCAACTTTGAGCTCAATTTTCTCGGCGTCGCCTTTTTTCATTAAGTGCAGTTACCTTGCAATGCTCTCCTGAATGGATTTCAGGGAACTTGGTATGAATGTTATCTGCTATAACTGAGCCGCATCCTAAAGCTTTACTTTTTGCCCTGTACTCAACAAATAAAAAGTAATTAGTTGCAACTTGAGGTTATTATTGTCCCATATATTTTATTTTCAAAGCTGTGATTCATTAATCACACTCTTTTTATAAATTCATTTAGCTTTGGGACGTATATTAGACCTTTGGAAATTACTATGTGTTATTACAAGAAAAGATTTTCAGTAAGAAATTACCCTAAAGACCCATAAGATATTACCTTATTAGGATTATAGTGTTCTGCCATATCTTTCATCTGAGAAGGGATATTTGAAATCTGATTGCAGATTCGAAATCAGCTTGAAGAGATACACATGTGCACATTATGTTAGAGAGATAAGTTAATAAAGAAGAGAAAATATTTGAGAACTCCAATCCGCCCTTATACGACACAGACCCTGGCTTAACGTTCTTAGATATATCAGTCGTGTAAGCTCCACAGAAAAGCAACGTTCGAAAAACAGTTCTTCTCTTAGATAGAATTAGGAGAGTGTGTTGGTTAAACATGTTGGTATGCAAACGCAAAAGGAGACAAGGGACACACAAAAACACGTCAGACACGGACAGTGTTCAACGGGGAGGGGATGAGCGTGGCCATGAGCCATCTGGGGCGTTGTGAAGGTCACACCGGAAGAGAGAATAAACTTGTTGCGAGTTTAATGCTGTCCGTATCTGACGTGTTTTTGTGTGTCCCTTGTCTCCTTTGCGTTCGCATACCAAGAGGTTCTTCTCTGTTGCCTGCACACAAGCAGGAACGGGCAAGGGAGAAGGACTGTTTTCAAATGCTCGTCTTTCGATAAACTTTTGCTCACACATTACGTTTGCCATAAAAACCCAAACCGAATCACTTTCTCGCGAAAGCAGTCCGCATTCTGCGTTTCACTGGCTCCGCCGCTTCTGTCCATAGGGTGGCCGACAACGTAGCCACCGCCACCGAGCGGACACGCAACGAAAAGGCGTCGGGCATTCTGGGAAGCTCTACGACTGACCCTGATCTGGTAATGTTGCCCTGGCCGTGTCTCTTCGCAGATGGAGGAGAGCCACATGGGGGACGTGCTCGTCTGCCACGGCAAACAACACAACGGGCGGGACTACCGCGAAGAGCGGCTCTTCCGCACCCGCAAAGGGAGCATCAGCTTCTTCTTCCTGACACGCGTGTGGAGCGACTACGTCCGCAGCATCCTGGCGAGGCTGGCCGACGACGCTCCAGACGTGGTGGCCATTAGCTCCTGCCTCTGGGACATCACGCGGTGGGTCAATCGATAAATGGACCTCCCGGTGTCACGCGGTGGGTCCTTTCGTGGGTCGAGGGTTCACACATCGCGAAGAAGGCTGATGCGCAGTGCGCAGGCCAGGGTTGCAGGCAGGGTTGTAAAGGTTACTTCAAAGATGTACCTAAGATACAGTTATAGTTACTCATACGAAACAATACTTAGGTACATACCTAGCTACTTCGCTTAAAAATGTACCTATGTACAGGTACAATTACTTCAAAGATATGCTTTCCTTATTTATTTTCCCCAAATTAGTTAAAATATATCGGAAATAAAGCTTTTTATACTAGAGATACGCACAAAAACGAGTTTGGTAAATGTGCTTTATTGGTGTCAATGCAAGAAATATGGAAAACCACATTCACATGAGCATTCCAGGGCACATTCTGTTTTTCTGTTTCGGTTTGAGATGAAGAAAGCAGGTCGCTATTTTCCTTAAACAGAGTTCCGAAGCGATTCAATAAATTGGTGTCGCTAGAACGGCATTGTTAATCCACCGATTCGCTCAAATGAACACCGCCATTTGCTAAAGTGTCATTCGATGAAACATCATGGAGCGGGGCTTCGTTTGCTAAAACGTCATTCAATCAAGTCAGTGCCTCCCAGGTCGTACCCAACTCAACGTAACTCATGGCACATGGTAATGGGTTAATACTTCAAGATTTATGGTTTCTACCATTTTGACTAAGTGAATAAAAAAGTACCATGTAAAGAGTAACTTCACTTAGTTACAGGTTACTGAAGAAATGTGATCTAAGATACAATTCCGAGAAATGGAAGTACCTAGGTTTGTACCTCGGGTACAACAAAAGTATCTAGATACCGATTTCCAGTGTACTTGTACCTAGGTAGTTTGAAGCCCTGGTTGCAGGTGGGAGCAGAACGCTGCAAATCTTCAGCACTGACAACGGTGGTCCAGAGAAAGAACGAAAGCGGCAAAGAAGCGCAGAAAAAAAAGCAGGCGATAAGAGTTAGGCACGTTCGTTTTGCCACAATGAGTGGACGTCGGTTTGAGGGCTTGTCAGCTTAATTTATTTTCATGCAATGCACTATGCTGCTCATTTTCTGCAAAGTAAGCTGGGGAAAGACTAGGCACAGACATTAGAGGTGACGTTTTCCTGTTTCTTCGTGTATATTAAGGCGTCAACAGCTATATGGACCCATCGGGACCTCCCACTGCGACCACCGATGTCCGTGTCTATGCGCCTACCATTTTGAAGCAGCCGGAATGCATGATACCTATTTCCTCTAGATTATTTTGTTAACTATCGTGCCAGAGAAGACTTGGCTGTACAACGTGTCCAAAAAAACATTCACAAGGTGTTTCTTTTCAGTGAATGACGTTTATTTTGCAGTGGAAAAACCTACAACATAAAGCTGTGGTGTCGTACAATGTGCACATATGTACAAAAAAATTTATAAGTAATTGATGCGTTATTGAACGCTGAGCCCCTAACGAAATGTAGTGCTAGCTGTCCGAACCAGCTGCCCAAGTTTCAGGACTACCGTATTTTCCGGTCTATAAGTCGCACCTTTGTATAAGTCGCACCCCCCTAAAAATGGTCGTTTTCATGGAAAAGTTGGTATACAAGTCGCACCTTTGTATAGGTCGCACTTTTTGTATAGTCGGTGCGGCATTGCTAATCCCGTGTATTCTGATAGCGACACATACGGAAGCGGGAGCCAATTTCGCCAATGAATCAAACGAGAAAAATAACTGGCGCGGCAAATGCGGTTCGATACGCCGGTGCTCGCGTCTACAAGCCACCGATGTTGCCGGGCGCGGATTATGAGGGAAAGCCGACCCTCGGTAACCGAAGCGCTTACCTGACGGATTCAGACCCGTTACGAAGTACAATAAATAAGACGCGAGTAAATGCATGTTTAAAAAAAATGAAGAACAGACCCACCTGCGGTCGAAATATGCGATGTCAACTGTGCACGAGTTTATTGTATCCATTTCGTTCGTTAGGGTTAATCAAAACCATCAAAGTCCTCTTCCTCCGAGTCGGAAAGGAATAGTTCAGCGATCTCGGGGTCTAGCGTGGTTGGTGTGTCTTCAGCGTCGTCCTCCGACTCACTGCTGATGCTTGCTTCGTCGGCGTCGCTCCCAGGCACAGACGCAATGAGGCCGGCTTTCTTGAAGCCGGCTACCACCGTGCCCACGGAAACAGAATTCCAAGCCTCTTCGACCCATTTGGCCACCTCGCCAAAAGACGCGTGTCTCATGCGTCCCGTTTTGGTGAAGCCATGGTCACCGTCGGTCATCCATGTCTCCCATATACGTCTCAGAACAGCTTTGAAACTGCGGTTGACAGAAATGTCTAGTGGCTGAAGCATCTTGGTCATGCCGCCTGGGATGATCGTTGGAACGCAGTTCTTGGATTTGATTTTTTTCTTAATCAAATCGGTTAAATGAGCCCTCATGCTGTCCATTACCAAAAGGCCCTTGTGTGTGTGAAAAAATCCACCAGGTCGCTGGGAAAAGCATCTGTCTAGCCACACACCCATCATTTCTTCATCCATCCACCCTTTGATGTTGCACTGGACGATGACTCCGGGCGGAAACGGATCCTTTGGCACAGTTTTTCTTTTGAATATTAGCATTGGCGGGAGTTTCGTCCCGTCGGCGCAGCAAGCCAGTACCACAGTAAAATGGGACTTCTCATGGCCGGTCGTCCGGACCGTAACGGTCTTCTCGCCTTTTCGTTCACGCTCCTTCCCATAGGGATGTCAAATGTCAACGGAACTTCATCCATGTTCACAATGTTGCAAGCAGCTACATCGTGTTCCTGAATTTCTTTCAGCACAAATTCCCGAAAGCTGTCGAGCTTCTGCTGAAAATCATCCGGCAGTTTTTGGCACATAGTTGTTCGGGCCCTGATGGATAGGTGGTTGCGTCGCATGAAACGAAAACACCAAGACGGGCCGCCTGTAAAGTTGACCACGTTCATGTCTTTCGCCATTGTCACGGCTTTCAGGCGCACTTGCACTGTCGAAAGTCCCCGGCCTTCGGCTCGCTGTTCCAATATCCACGTACGAAGACGATCCTCAAGCTGCGGCCAGCGCGCCTTTTTGCCACGATCAGCTTTCTTGGTTCCTTTCATTGAACGCAGCAAGTTCCCAGCTTTCCGCCAGTCCCTGACGATTTTTTCACTCACGTTGAATTCTCGCCCGGCAGCCCGGTTTCCATTTTCGGTGGCGTATGCAACAACGCTAAGCTTGAACTTGGCTGTGTAGCTTTTTCGCGTCTTCGACGGTGCCATGTTGCTGCGGGCTCGACACAGGTGAAAACACAGTAGGCACGTTCCGGAATGGCGGGGCACAAAGAAAGAAAAACAGATATGGCGACCGGAAGTCGACGCCGGAGACGCCGGGAACTGCGTGGCCCCCAACGGTGGCCGCACGCACTCCTTCCGGATCCGTGCGGACACCGAAAACGCTCGGCCTGCCGGAACTGAGAAAAGTTGTACGTCGAGGGTCGCGTTTCCTTATCCTTTTTGTTTAAAAAGAGTCGCGCGTCAGCGCTTGAGATGCAAGAGATTCCACCGTCGACGTCGGTGGAATCTCGTCCGTCGACGTCCACCGTCGACGGACGAGATTCCACTGTCGACGCATATAAGTCGCACCGCTGTATAAGACGCACCGCCAGAAATTCTTGAAAAAAAACCGCGACTTATACACCGGAAAATACGGTACCCGTTATCTTATTCAAAACTTATGTGTGATTTCGAAGTATTGCAATGGAGAAATGGGGCCCGTTCTTGGTAACTGATGCCGTACGTATTCGAGGGCCCATTTTCCTATTAAATATTTCTAAAAAAATGAAAGCTGCTTACAACTCTCTGTAAGGCCGAATTGGAGCGCAGCTCTTGAGGAGGGGGAAGGTGCGGAGGGAGGGGGGTTCACGTGACCTTGGGGGTCACGTGACCTCGGGGGGGTCACGTGACCTTGAGGTGGTCACATGACCTCGGGGGCCACGTGACCTGGGGGTCACATGACGTCGGGGGGGGGGGGGGGTTCACGTGGCCTAGGGGGTTACATGACCTCGGGGGCCACGTGACCTGGGGGTCATGTGACCCCCCCCATCCCCCGAGGTCATGTGACCCCCTAGGCCACGTGACCCCCAAGGTCACGTGACCTTGGGGGGCCACGTGACCTTGAGGTTACGCCAACGGCGACGGCGGCGCCGCTCAAGCCGGAAACGGGCGCCTAAGAGCTGCGCTCTAAAATTTTGTGACTTTTAGTGTCCTATTCTGCTCGTGCATCAAAAGTGGTCCCTAACTGCCAACAAACGACATCACAAAAGCCGCAGTGTCATGCCGTCAGATGTCGCAATCTTTGCGGTTAGGTGCGAAAGTTCCGGAAGAAAACGCGACACACGAATGTCGCCATCGTCGCGACGTCCCAACTCTGGCTGCTGAAGTTTCTGCGGAATCATGCCGGCAAGACCATGACACTCTTGCGACTTCAAAATGTAGAAATCGAGGAACTGCCTTTTTTAACGCGGGATAAATACACCACTCAAAGACACGCTCCACCGTACTCTTACCGTAAGCGGTTACGAGCAAGCGCATTGCCCTCGAGCACTCTCGAACCAAACAACAGAGCCAGCCTCAAGCTGGCTGGCTCTGGCAACGGGAGCTCGAAGTACCATCCAGAGAATGAGGGGGGGAAGGGGGGAAACTGTTCAGCTGCACACGTGCGAGCCCGGCTTTCCTCGCAGGTGGGGTCCTGACGGGGTGCAGCAGTACAAGGCAAACCTGGAGCGTTTGTTTGGAGCCCTGCGAGACGTCCTGCCGGCCTCCTGCCTGCTCGTGTGGCTCACGGCGCCGCCGCTGTCCCAAGACGTGCGGGGAGGCTTCCTCATCCCACAGCTCGAGTTCCTCAAGTACTCGCTCCGGTTCCACGTCCTGGAGGCAAACCTCTTCTGTCGTGGGGTGCGTGGGACGCCGTACGGGACTCCGTAACGCAGGGGTGCATAGCTGAAAATTCAGGAGGGCCAAAATTAGTTTATTGAAAACTGTGCGGGCTGCACCTAGTGCGACGTGTTGCGCATTTTGGCTGCGGTCAGGCTTCCGATATCGTGTCATCGTACTCGTTGCCGTGTTTAGCACATCTCGCAATGTCACGTACGTCATGGCAGATCGCAGGCGGTTCTTGTTGAGAGTCATCGGTGAGGTCTGCTCGCAAACATATGTGCTCCCGAAAAGTGACGGCATTTTCAAGGTGTGGTCCACCAGGTTTCCGTATGTACTTGTTCTTGTCCAGGTTTTTGTAGAACTCGTGCAGCTGAGCTTTGCAATGCATAGTCCTCAGCGCTGGTGGACACTGGAGGTCGATAAGCTTCAGTTGCCCCCGATCCAACGGTGCGATTCCTAACTATCCCAACAAAATTCCAAAATCACCTAAGCAGTAAGCACTTATGAGTTGTGAATGCGAAAGCATGAATGTCGTTCTTCCGCTTCCTTAGTTCGTCTGCGGCGTAGTGGCGTGGACGGCCACTTTCGCTAGTGCCGAGGTAGTGGCTGACGGCCGAGCGCACGCTTCCATGAAGTGGCACGCCGCGCTGAGCTCGGCCGTGCAGCATCTCCGGAGTTTGCCCGTGCGGGCTCTGCAGCCAGCTGCTCCCTCTACCGGCGGCCGGGCTGCTGTGTGCGCTGTGCCGCCATGGAGAGGGCTTCTCTGGAGGCGTTCCTTGGAACTATGCCGTGCGAGAGCCAATGGGAGCCTCGTTCCTTGAAACTATGACGCACGCCAGCCAATGGGAGCCTGTCCATCAGATTTCTGCTACAGACGACAGGCTTCGCTCCATTCGGACAGGGGAAGGTGCTGTTTGGTACGGTTTCAAGAGCTGATGACGTCGGTTCGCTCCATGGGACAGTTAATGCTTTCGCATTAAAAAGGAAGAGGGTTGATAGCGTCTTTGATGAAAGGGGGAAGGGGATCTGTTGGGAGAGAGTAAGAACAGTGATGGAAGTGCTGCGCCATTTGCGCCAAATTGCGCCTTGGGCGAAAGTCTGCTACATCTTGCGCCAAAGTGCCATTTTGGTTAAGAATTGCGCCACACCTGCGCCGAGATGGGCAAAAAAAAATTGATATATTTTTTTATTGGTTGATTTTAATATTCAAAAAAGTAGGAAGAAAGAAAAATGGTAGAAATACGTATTTCACAGCGTCTCTACTCAGAGTATACGGTGTTTCAAATAAGGTCAGAGCACAGTTGAAAGCTCGAACATATACAACACGAACTCACAGTAAAAGCGCAAGTCACGTGACATTCGCTGCATTTGATTGGTTTTATCGATGAAAGAACACGTACAGTAAGATGGTCGGATGCCTCGATGTCGCTCTTTGACGTTGTTTGGTTAATCCTATTGGCTCATAGCGTCGGCTGCGCTTTAAATTAAGGTGAAACGAAGTTTTAAAATTACTCGACCACCGCGTTGGCCGGTCGATGCGCTGACGGCTTGATCACCGACATCCTCTAAAATTTCAGACGATGTCGGCGATGTCAGGCGCCAAAAGTCGCGACAAAACATTGCAAAATACACAGTAGGATGGCGGCTACTGCCATAAGACAGAACCAGGCTCCTGTACTCCTGGTGAGATCAGTTATTATGTTTGCCGTATGCCTCCATGGCGCCTCTCACCAGCCCACGTGCGTCGAGCTTCACCGCCTTGCGCCTGAGTGTTCGGAGTAGCTGCTGGCATGGGTGAGCGTCTGGTTTAGCACGATATGCATGTAAATTATGCTCAGTACTATTGCAGGTCCACATTCTTTTATCTCAATTATATGATCTTGCTTGCAAATTCTGCGTCGAAAAAGAAAAAAAGAAAACACGGTGCTTTGTTTGAATGAATGTAAGCGCAAGAGTATAGGTTTTCATAATATTTGTGGGTGGCTGTTTCTTTTTTTTTTCAGTTTATAATATTCAAGTTTTGTGTTTGGTAAGGATAAAATTAGGAGGCGCATTTCTACTGATAGACGTGTTAGCGATTATGTTGTTTTTTGGTGGCATTTTACAGAAACAATACATGCAGGCTAATTAAACTACCGGGTGTAAAAGTGGGAGGGGAGAGAGGCTTTATCCTAACTGAAGTGTGAGTAATTTCTCATCAATTTGATTAGTACCCATTGTAAATTAAACCTACTCTGAACAGAGCCTTATTTCTAAAAAGAAAGCTCCGTGTACCTTTTGTGCTCCTTTTGGTTCTTATTACAAAATGTAATAAGTAATATGCTCCAGTATCAAAGACAAACCCTCAGTAATTATCAAATACAAACTCATTTAGCGATGCAATCAATTTTGTTTTAAATTTTCAAGTGATATGCTACAAGACGTTGGCATCTGCTCCAAAAGCATCAGTGACTGCTCCAAACAAATATTTTACCTGCTACAGAACCTGCTCCAAAGGCTCAAATGCCGCTTCCATCACTGTAAGAAGTTTTTGCTGTTTCATGCACAGACATGTTGAGACAGAACCACACCATCGACAAGGACGGCTGCACACACAATGTCTTATTGTCCTCAGCGGGATTAGTGGAGTTGGAAAAATTTAAACTGAGAAATCGGAGTTCTTTCGCCAAAGACTGAAAAGTAGGTCAGATGGTTTCGTCGCTGCTTGCCATGCGGAGCGGGCGCTCGATGGATTGAATGGCATAGTAAGCAACTTTGTATGCTGAGCCGGGCCGCGGCCCAATAGGAAAGCGCACGCAGGCCGCATAAAACCTGCGGGCCGTATGTTGTGCACCCCTGCTGTAACGCGTCTCCAATTCAATTTCTACTCAATGACTGCCCCCCCTCCCGCAAGCATGACCTAATTTATGGGTCATGCTTAATGGGGGGGGGGGGGTGTAGTCTGCTGAGATATGTCGCGTGCCTGGTTGAGAAAGCAACACTCGAGCATGGACTTCCAGAAGATTTGTGTCTTCTAAAATCGGGACGTAAATTTTATCATTTCGTCCTACTTTCTTGTTCTCGAAACTTCCTGTGCATTCTCACCCCGAACACTTGACGCTCAAACTTTCTGGGCCGAATTTTTGCGGCACGTGACCTTGTCAGGTCAATCTCTCTCTCTCGCTTGTTGTTACACAGCCAAATTGGGCTGGAACGTTGACCAGATCTATTTTGTTGACCCACTATTTGCTATGTCTCCAAAAACAGACCTTTTGGCTAATGTATATTATTTTTTTTCATTAAAAAGCTCATCTTGAAAAAATTAAAAGGGGGGTGGTTGCCACCGCCCCCCTCCCCTTTCCTTTCTAAATCTGCCCCTCCTTCGGGGCAACGTTCGACGCATGGGCGAAATAGACCACTAAAACACCCGTCGGAGACACGTCCCAGGCACCGTAGTCTTGCTAGTGCATTCCTTTCTTTTGGAGGAAGGGGGGGGGGAGAGAGAGAGAGAGAGAGAGAGGGGAGGGGGAGGGGGAGGGACGCGTGCCTATGGGGAGGGTGCTTTTAAAAGATGATGAACCGAAATTTGGATTTAAAAAAAAAGAAACAATGCCGGAGATGTAGGCGGGACGCTACAATTTCTACAACACTACTCTTAAGGGGGCACACCACCTAGGAGGGTCAACTTTTGAACCCTTGGCTTAAAATTAATTAAATTTACAGGGTAGGCTGGTGGTCACGCTAGAGGGTGCATAACAAAATTTCAGGTCTGTCGGGTAAATGAGAAGGAAATTAGAACAGCTTCTATCAGCAACACGTCCACATTGTTTAGTAATCGTATCGTCAGAAAACTATAACAATATTCAAGATTTGTATTCGCTAGATATGTAGCAGAATGCCTAGGGGGTGCGGCTATGGAAAGGTTTTTGTAAGAAGTCAGTTATTTCTATAAATTTTCTCTTCTGCAAAATTGGTGAACTTTTTGGTCTTCTGTGTCTTCGACAAAATGTCAAAATTTTTTATAAAAGACATCTGTAAAGTGACAAAAGCATTCCATAGCCGCATTCCTTATTAAATTTCAGTCAGGAAAAGTGAAGAACGAGCCTTCCTTGTATTGCCATTATTAAACGATAGGCTGACTAAAATGGAATTTATACCAAAAAGTGGAACGGAGAAAAATGCGTTCAAAGTGCTCCAAACCCTACCTTTTCTTTAGCTTTAGTGGACAGAAAATAATTTATTAAAAATTAACTATGCGGAGAAGATGCAAGGCCGTTCACTCTCCTTCTCGGAAAAACATGACATAAACTTTTCCGTCAAATACGCCCCCTTTTTTTTTTAAATACGGCCATCCGTTTGAGATATTGCTGTGTGAGTGTTTTTTTGGTGTTTGTAGCATCCCGTTGCACGCTTTCGCCGCGTGTATTGCGGAATCCAGATTTCGGTTCAGCATCCCTTTAAGGGGGAGGGGGCGACTGCCCTCCTTTCCTAGGCCCCCAAGTGCAGCTTTTTAATTCTTTTTTTTTTTTTTTGTGAAATGGCAAGTTTTTCAATTAGATGGATCGGAGAAACGCTTTGCCCGTAACATCACATCCGTCTGTGATGTCGGATCTCTGCACAAACCCCTCGCCCCCAAGCCTGACTTAGTAATCCGCCCTTGCTCGGGGTCACATTCCCCCTTCTCCATCTGGCAGTGGCAGGGCAGCTAAGGTGGTATCAAACTACGTTCCTATACTTCGTTTCAGCCTAGCTCCGAGCGCAGCCAAAGGGTGGGGGACAGTTCACCATTTGGAAAAGAGTGTTTGTACGCATCACAAAGTTGTTCACGAAAGTAAAATTTTAGATATACTTTGTGGCAAACATCGCACAATTTTAAAGTTGTGTCTTGTTGAGAACTAGTTATCTAAAAACAAATGAAATGAATGATGTTCCAGGTTCTTCGTAATATAGTAATGAATATGCTGCGACAAAAATTTCCTACCTGCTGGCAACACTGATGCGACTACACATTTGTTTTTATCCGGTTTTATCGTGTGACTTTGTGTTCTCAACAGCCGAGTCGTGGGCTTCAAGTTCAACGCTTTCCTCGCCAAGTTGCTGGACATCCTTTGGTTTTCTGTTTTCCTAATTTCCACCAACAACCTAAGATAAAAATAAAGGCACATTTGGGCGTAAGGCGCGAGACCGTGATGAATGTGTACTCTTACTTTGCAGTTTGAAACTGCGTCGTACTGCAAAGTTGTTCAACAAGCATTGGTGCTAACAGACATTGGGAAATCAACGCAAAGTTGGTCCACCACTGGCGGGAAACACTCGTCAAAGTCTGATGTCGAGCCGGCAATCGGAAGCAAAACCATGCGGTGTCGATGAAGCGCCGAGAAAACACATACTCCAGTTCGACTGGGGGGACATAGTATGCTTTTGTTGCTGTTATGCATTTGCGAAGGGAGTGTGCTGCTTTGTTCGAAATCAAAGACAAGGCGACAGTCTACCCAGAGAGCTCGCTCAACCCGCTTTTTCCGTGGGTTCCGAATGGGATTGTGGCAAGGAGGAAGACCCGTCTGGGCACCGAACGTTACCAACTTGCGTGTTCGAACCCTGGCCTTCCTCTGCCGGCAGCGCCACGGCCCTCTGCGAAGCCCAGCAGCCACCGCACTGAACCAGAGTTCTAATCCAGGTCGCGAAATGGCATTTTTAATTATGTAGCAGACAATGCCGTCAATACTCCCGTAGCAGACTAAACATCTCTTCGACACCTCTGTGCAGGTTCAGCGCAGAGTGTTATACGAAGTGCAGGCGAAGTCGTGTCCTATTGCCGGCGTTAGGGAAAGGTGTTGCACCCACACACGAGTTTCCCTGTCACCAACCGGGTGGTGCCTAGACATGTTGTGGAAAACAACACACAAAAACATGCACATGGTTGCATACGAACCGTTTGCACGCACACGCATACATGCTTGCAGTAATATTCTGGGGATTGCTCTACAGAGCTCCCTGGATGTTGTCTCTGTCACGAGGTAAACGGCAATTCCTCGAAATGCGTTGGGGTGAAAACCGCTGCTCTAGATCGACAGCTGCTGGTCTAGACATCCCTTTCCAGTTTTTTCACACAGTGTGAGACCCGCGTCAAACGACCGTTTCACCCACGGCCGCTCCTCTGACCACGCAGGTGGCGGACCGCTTCATGGTGGACACACTGGACCTGCACTTCCACCTGAGGCTGCTGCTGGACCTGCGGGCGGACGACGGCATCCGACTGGCTGCCCATGGCCGTGCGCCTGTGCACCAACCTCTTGCTGGGCCACATCGCCCTCTCCTGGGGGAAGCCGCTGCCCAACAGGTCTGCACATGTGCCCCTTCCCACGGGTGGGGCGCCTGGAACAAATCTCTGACCGGTGCGCTTACCGCATCCACACAGGCGGTCCCTCAATTTCCGACGGCTTTTGCAACGTCATTTTTCGCAACTTGGGGACCAATTTCGATGCATGGGTGAAATAGGATTCTAAACACATCAGTCTGAGATGCGTTTCCTGGCTCTGTACTGCGGGGGAGCCATTTTCTATTCCGTCGCAAATCGTTCAACCACTGTGCCTTGCCCTCCACGCGATCGAGGTGGCAATGTGGGCAAGTCGGTTTAAGGTCGACAAAGGCAAGACGGCAGGCAAAGAATAAAGGACTAGACGGGACAAGTGCTGTGTTGTCTCCACCATTTGTCCTGTCCAAAGCCCCTCAATGCGATTGTCTTGCGAATGTGCGTCAAATGCGCCACCAAAGCACGAAACCCATGCCATGTGAAGCCTTTCGAAGCAAATGTAGGTGGAGCATTTGCTCCAGGCACATGTCTCCTGCGTTCCCACATCAATGGTTGGCGGTACTTGTAAAAAAATGCCAAGCATGAATTTTACAGAGGTGCTTTAGTCCTGTTTAGTTCTTTATTCTTTGCTTCTATTTTTTGCATGCTCTCTTGCCTTTTTTGCCTTCCACTTGAGTCATAGAGTTAATATGCCGTAAACTCCCATACAAAAGCCGTCCCCTGAGAGATTGCCCGTACCGTTTTGCCGACTAAAGGTCCGTAGGTTAAAAGTTCTGAAACGTCGCCCACCCCAATTTTGCCAGACATGCACTGATGTGCTGTATCGGCATCTGTGATGCAAGAGTTCAGTGCGTGTTTATCGCACCAAAAACGCGTATCTCCTGCATCCTTGATCTTTCGTTCCTGTGACACGAAAGTTTGTAGCAAGTTCCTGCGTGTTTATTGCACCATAAAACCTGGGTTTGTTGTGTCTGCGATCTGCGGTATCGGTTCCCGTGTCGTGCGGTTCATAGACCTCTCTAGTGGTAGTCTCAAACAAAGCGACTTACAGCAGGCGTCCTTAATTTTGAGAGTTTACGTTAATGTTCCTCGACTGGGCTGGGCTGTGGATTTTCTTGTCAGTAGGCTGTGGCAACCTGCATAGCGCAATTCCGGACACTGGTGGCGGCTAAATGGTGCATTTTCTTTTTTCTTTTGTGTTTATGGCGAATAGAATTCCTTGTTTATAAGTTTTTAAGAGAACATTGTGCTATATTTGGGAACAAAAACAAATGACAGCTATTTCTTGTGTGTCTGTGGGGGACGAAACAAATGCAACTGGAATGTTTGTTTCATTTTATGCTAATCTTTTTATGGCAGCATACACTCATTTGTGTCACTCTGCAAAGGTTTTAACTGTCGAAACTATTTGACCACACGGAGTAACCAAACTGTGCGGGTATTGCTCGCTCACAACAAGAAATTCAACAAGTCGTGTCAATCGAACAACATATATTGTACGTACCCCACGGTGTTGCATTATCCAAACAGGATTTGTGAAAGATCTCGAGTAACGCAGCATTTGCAATATACAGTGTCGATCGATAGTCACTTCACGACGATCGGACAAAATCTGGCTTGTTTTTGGGGCACGTTTTAGGACAGCTGCTTTTTTGCACCGCACCAAAGCAAATGAACGAACGTGTCAATTCCGTCTATATACCCTGACCTGACCCTATCAGCTATTTTTCGCGAAGACCGAACACAGCCAGGAAGGCTTTTCAAAGATTATCTCAGCGGAAATGATCTTCGAAGAATGTCGAATGGCCATCGCCACGGGCTGCGCACCGTTCGCTCTCTTCGTTCATTTCTTGTGAAGGCCAAGCAGGCTGCGAGCCCTGGTATTTCCTGGTTCTCACAGTGGAAGATAACACACAAAGGGTAAGCATTTGAGCAGGCAAATAAAGTAAAAACTTTCAAGAAAAGCCAGCAAACACTGAATGCACGATGCTGGTGGGGAGTCGTGCTGACCGTATTTACACAGCTCAGGCGGGTGGCAGGAATTTTGTGACCGATAGGGGTTGCTTGAGTTGCAAAATGGCAGTAGCCAGAGAGCCCCTTTGGCAAAGGTCTATATGGCGAGTGATCCAGCGGTGCTTATCTAAAAATCGCAAGCAGGATCGGACCAAGTGAATCGGGCATAACAAGTCGGTGATATCCACTGGTAACAATGATAAGCATCTCCCTGTATCTACTGTTAACACCGAGCCTATTTACCCCAACCAACCTTCAAAGTCTTTTGAGGTGCGTGCAATATCACGACTACCGGGTCAACACCTTGTCTACGGGCCGCTGTTGTTTGAATGAGCAGACGACAGTTTAAATAAGCAGACGAGTTTGGAAGAGCAGACGACAGTTCGAACGATCAGATTGGACGATTTTCTCGCGTTCATGTTGGAACAAAACAAATGAATCGAACGGCCACAAGTGTCGGTGTAATCAACCCAAAGTGCTTCCGGCACAAGCAATCATGGTCCAACTGTGTCTGGTTTTCCTTTTCACGGCTGCTATCCACGTTCCCTGACGAACCGAGTATGCAGAAAATGCACAAGAACTGATCTTCACGCCTTTCCCGGCTCTTTTGGTACAGCCCCAGTCGAGGCGTTTTGACGAGAAGGCGGGTTTCAGTTTGGTTTCCTCCAAAACAGCACGGGAATGCCGGTCCGGCATGGCGACTTTCACCCAGACTCCCAGACCAGAAGTGTGCCCGAAGCGCCACGACTATGGCGTGACGTAACAGAGTTGAGTTGGTGTATATAATTAACCTAGAGAAAGAAGTCCGCCACATTTCGGTGCTTTTCGGCTGCCTCGGAACGGGAGGTCACAGACACAGACACGAGTGGTCCTGGAGGAGACTGCAACGAAAACCTCCCCAGAGGTTTTAGTTGCAGTTGTGCCCTTGTAACGCCACACTTTGAGCACTCTTTGGGAGGGTGCAGCTCACCTTTCGTGAGAGTACGGAGTTCTGATCGTGCAAGGGGCCCTCGGTGTGATTTTCTGGTCTCCGCACAGGTGTGGATTCCTCAGCGAGCAGGAGCGCCGGGCAGCGGCCCCAGGGAAGGTCCCCGACCCAGATCGCTCCCTGCCCGCAGACCTCTCCTTCGGCACAATCTTCGGAGACGACTCCAAGCTGCTGGGAGAGGTACGTGGCTCGCCGCCCAGTGTGCATCCATAGCTAGCTTGCACATCCTTAACCAAGATGCGCATTCACAGCAGCTTTAATGGCTTTGCACACTATAAATATGGAACTGAGTAGTTCTGTCTAAGCTTTCATCTTAGTTCAAGCGAACAGAGTGTCTCAAGTCTCGGGAACTGTGCACTTTAATAGCGGAATGCGTTGTAGCTCGGTGTGAGATGTTGTGTTTGACCTGTCCCCCTTCTCTTGCCCTAGTTTCGGGAGCTTCCTCGGAATTATGTTTTTTGGGCTGGTTTCCAAGCATAGAGCATCACGACATGCTAATGAAAACCATGATACTGTAAAACCCTTAATGTTTGCGAGCCCTTAATTTTTGCGAATTTCGCGAACTGAAAAATTTGCGAAATTTAAAGGTGCACTAAAGACGCTTCTGAGATTGTCTGTTCTTAGTGATAATTTATCTTACAGGCTCCAAGCATCCTAGAAACCTAAAAATTATGCTTGTGCGGCGTCTTTTTCCTTACCAAAAATGTGATCTCAGTTCGTGCCACGCCCCTTTCTGAGCGGAAAAATGTGCAGCACAGAATTCAGCGCAGGTGCCAGCAGCGCGACGGCGGGCACGCGTCAGCCAATCGCAAGCGGAGGCGCCGCCAGCACCGCTGGATTCTGTGCTCCAGATTTCTCCGCTCAGGAAAAGGCGTGGCACGAACTTAGCTCACATTTTGAGTAGGAAAATAGACGTCGCAGAAGCATAATTTCTGGATTTCTAGGATGCTTGGAGCCTGTAAGATATCACCAAAAACAGATGATCTCAGAAATGTCTTTAGTGCACCTTTAAGGGCACGGAAAAGGCTTCATTGCAGGCGTCTGAAATTCGCAAGATTTGGTGGTCGCAATTATGTCCTCTGTGACCGATTCACGAAAAATAGGGGCCGCGAAAATAAAGGGTTTTACAGTAACACGGGCGGTCGTCTCTACAAAAGAGTATGTCCCTCGGTGCAAATTGAAACACTGACCTATCCCTCAGTAATCCAGTACCCTATGTCCTGTGCTGGCAGAGCAGCTTTCGTTAGCATGGTCCTTATATGTAGTCATGTTGCCGCTAAGCCATTGTCACCCTTAAGCCACAGCGACACTGCTCATACATTAGGCAAAAGAGTCTGCAGACACTGACTTACAGGCACGTAGCCAGGGGGAGCCCATGGGGCCCGGGCGCCCCCGAAATCTTCCATTTTGCTGGGATCTCCTCTTCCTTCCCCCTCATACAGTGTTTTGTCACAGGCGGCCCCCCCCCCCCCCCCCCCCCCCCCGAAACAAAATCCTGGCTACGTGCCTGCTATCTTATATAGACAGCATACCTGCCAACTCTTCCGAATTTTTCGTAAAATGTACGAATTGGGACTAATTTTACGATTTTACGAATCTTGCTTCGAATCTTACGAAAAATATTTTTTTTGTAATTTTTTTTTTTTTTGTAAATCCGTTGTTGGCGATATCTTGCACCGCCACATGAGGGCGATAGCTACCGTCCACGGCAGCGTCGTGGTTTTTACTATCCGTCTATCCGGTGGCCACGGATCGAAAACCAATCCAAAGCTCAAAGCCTTTGTTCGTGTGTTCGGCGGCGCACGTTGGTTCGGCGTGCTCAGGCGTTGTTGGGCCTCGTTGTTTCGGCCAGTTTCGAGGCGAGAAGTACGGCGTCTGTGTTTGTTGCACGTGTAACCGTAGCATTCCCCTGGTCGCTGTGGCTTCGCAGCGCCATGGCGAACTCCAAACCTCAAAAGAGGTACTTTCAGGTATTCCTGAAGTCCTACACGTCGGAATTTCCGTGCTTCGTGCCGCCCAAAAAGCGAGAGAAGTTTGGAATCTGTAGCACGTGCACGTGTGATATAAGCATTTCGCACGGTGGCCAGGCTGACATTAAAAGACACATGCAAAGAAAAAAAAACTTTTTTTTTTTAAACAGCCGGGTTGGGAAAAGGAAGTCATAAAACGAATTTACAACGAAAAATAATTTTTTAGAGCTATATTTACGGCGCTATACGAATTTGTAGTTGGTGCCCACGGGCGCCGCGGAAAAGTGGCCCATATTTATCACGTGACTGGCCCCTATTTGTCACGTGGTACTTGCGCTCTTTCGAAAGCTTCCTATGGTCTCGAAAACTCACTTATTCATCTTCGTTTGAAGTGCAACAAAAAACAAAGATTAATAAGTAACTTTTAGAGCCCAAATGAAGCTTTTGAAAAAGCGCAAGCAGACGTGATAGACCTGTGCGCCGGTCAGATGACGGCGGCGGCGCCCGAAGCAGACGAACTTGTGCGGCGGCGGCGACGGCGGCGTGGAGAAACGCGTTGAAGCGGCGGCGCAAAACGCTCAGGCGTGCGGCGGCGGCGACGCACAGGTCTACCACGTGACCAGCGGCGGCTCCCGCGGGCGCCAACTACAAATTCGTTTTGCGCCGTAAATATAGCTCTAAAAATTTTCTTTCTTCTTTGTAAATTCGTTTTATAACATACTTTTTCCATCTAGGCTATTTAAAAAAAAAAGTTTTACGTACCCCCCCCTCCCCCCCGCGGCCGCGGGACTTTTACGAATTTGAAAGTCCACAGGTTGGCAGGTATGTAGACGTACTCCTTCCTTGTACGACAGTTCTATCACGTCAGTCGCAGACAAACTGTCTACAGACGACGTTCGAAGCGTTCATACCGTAGAATACCGTGCATCCATCCATTCTGCACTAAGCGAACACCCCCAAAATTCGAAACATCTGAAAAAATATGCACAGTACAAAATTGATGACCTCACATGCGCCCATCCCCAATTTTTTCGCAATTATCTTCATATTTTGATTGAGTGCTTGCTCGGTATTTTACGATAGGTATGAAGCAAGCATGCTTCGAACTTGCGCGAGGCGTTTCCTCGAGATAGTTTTCTCGTCGTTTCCGCGGTGAACGGAGCGTCTGTTGTACGATGTACGAGCATTGTGATGGCGGCTCGAAACGCCGCACATTGAAATGTCTCGTGACTTCGTCCGTTAGACTGGGATGCGCTTGAAATTCTGTCTGTTGCCTTTTGAACCGCCACGTACGACGTCCGGTGCTCGCCGCCCGTTGGGTTCCCGGAGCACCAAAGGATCCGGCGTAGACACTGTGCATTGCGGCCGCTGGCGCTTACTCACTCTGCCCGCGGCATCCGTACCGCACAGATTGTAAAGAATGCCACGGAGCCGCCACCCGCACAGAGGCGCGCCTATGCGGTCGCCAGGAGGCAGGTGCCGGGAGGCCGGGCGCATGGGCCTCCGCAGGATCCTGCCTTTGAAGGTAAAACTCGTCGTCATATCTCTGGACATTGCGGCACAACGCCTGGAATGAGTCTTCGACGGGTGCAATTGGCGTCCCGCGCCGCACCGAAAGCAGCCCCGAAACGGCGACAGATAACCGCATCAGAAAGTGGTCCATAACCGCCGTCGAGTTAGCAACCGGCGTTGGCACGACACCTCCGCGATGTCGTCGGGGAGGGATCAAGGGACCGTTCATTAGGGGGCAGTAAATGCGCGTCGCTCGAGGACGCGTTCCAGGCGGCGTGGCAACGGTGTGTTCGGGAGCTCTGGCGCTGCCCGGAGCCGGCAAGGGTGTCGCAGCGTCTGACGGGACGTCGTTTCAGCGCACCGGGCTCAGGGAGGGACCCTCCTGCAGGCCCCCGCGGGCGCCCACTTCTGGCAGGACCCCCAGGTTGCCTGGATCGAGGCTGGGAGCCATGCCGGGACTGCCCCTTTGCCCTTCTGGGGGCCTTCTAGTCTGATCAATAAAGTTCCTCCCCCTCTGGTTGCGAGGACATGACGGCGTTTGCTAAGCGGGCGGGACTAAAGCCCCTCGACGAAATTCGCGTCTCACACGTTTTTTCCGAGTACCGACAACCGTCGTCTCGCAAACGCTTGCACGCGAGCGAGGGCTTTTGCACCGTATGCTTCCGAGGGCCGCTCGTTTCAGCGTTGTGCCGCCGTTTGCTTCAGAGGGGTGCACGCGGGCGCAGACTTCGTGCATTGGCGGATTCGGGGGTTCGGTCCGTTCACTTTTGAACCAAACCCCCGCGAGCCCTTCGAGGGGTTTTCAGTAGAACTAGTTCCTATTCGAACATGCCACGCTTTGTTGTCGTGGTGAGCGAATCGGAATCCAATACCCACCAGTTAATGCGGGCTCATTTCCTGTAGTGTAGGCAGTGGCGTCACGAGGGTCAGCAGCACCAAGTGGTAGCCCCCCCGCCCCCGCTCGCGTTGCCCGCGGCGACACCCCCGCTCTCGGCGTTGCACGCCGCGACCCCCCGCTCTCGTGGCCCGCCATGACACCCCCCTGAGCGCTGCACCCGGTAATTCCCCCCCCTTGTGACGCCACTGAGTGTAGGCCTCTACCCTTGCAGACGGCTCGAGAAATGCAGAGCACAGTGAGTCCTGACCATCTTATCGTTGCTCCAGATCCAACAAGATTGCAGTGTTGATCAATAAAAACTAATCGCGAAGCAAGAAGCGTGAACACAATAGGCAACGCCCTGCGTTTGGTGTGTTGTCGGGACAGTAGCATTATCCAGGTGGCACCGCCATGGATGGATGGCTCTTTAAAGTGAGCTGCGATTCAAAATCAGTTTTAGTAACAATATGCGAAGCGCACTTGCCGGCGCAGTGGTGCCCTCTCAATGTGGCCGGAGACCACCGTCCTCTGCTAGCAAGAGCCGCCGCCTTGGTTCCAACTGAATGCTTTTGGGCACATGTGGAACACTGTGTGCAACCATGTTGGCCCAGATATTAGTTGTTATCGCTCGTTTGAAGGGCAGAGCAACTTTATGAACACATGACCTCGCACTTTTGCCAAGTGTGCATTTGTTTTTCCATTTAAAGCAATGTTTTTGCCCGTATTTATCTAACAGAAATCTCTTGGCAAGTTTCGTCGGAGTTAATACGTAAAACTGAACGAA